>JAXGGS010246738.1:0-12634 GCA_035585475.1 Armandia brevis | reverse complement strand
CAGTTCCGCCTGGGACCCACTTCCCACACCCCCGCCGGGCCCCGGGAACCAACTTCCCATACCCCCGCCCGCTATGTAATACACACCAAGTCATCCTCTGACACAGTCACCCATTCCCTAAGAACTCACCCCTCTCCCCTCTCCTCCTCTTGACTTCTCCGCTTCTCCGCTTCTCCGCTTCTCCGCTTCTCCCTTCTCCGCACAAACGAACATGTGTGACCCAGTTGGCCCGCATATGTGACCCAGTTTCGTGACCCAATTCCGAATGTTTAGCGAAAATCACTTTTTGACACTTTGTCAAACTTCTAATAGTGCCCACCGGATACAAACTCCAAATTAAACAGATTCTGCCAACTCAGAATCCGCCGATACGGCCAAGAACTCGCGAAATTGGGAGCACAACTTTTCGCTTAGCGAAATTATATATAAATATCTATGATTCAGATGCACTAGTTAAAATGTCATCGATGCAATTATTCTGAAATACACGAACAGAACATTGTATTGTACACTGCTCACGATACTTGTCAGAACTGAATGTATCAATGTGTGCACCTATAATGCTTTCTAAATCCCTCCTGGTTTGTTTATCAGCTAGAAGTATCGGTCTAGGACATACCTGCGGTTTGAACAATGCCATATAGCTCCGAAAATGATGGAGAGTCAATTCGCTGAGACTGTCCTCAATCATAATACTTTGTTTTGTATTCCGTGTAAATCATTCCTCTCATTTCCTAAAGCTGGATCTGTTTCCTAGCATCATCGAACATATTGAGTTGAAAGCTTTTGTGGACGATTCACTGAACTGGTTGAACCTGAATAAAAATAAACCTGTTTGTTTACCTGATCTCAGTAACCAGTTATCGTCATTGTGGACCATACTTGATAGTGACAATTTACTTGAAATGTGTAAATGATATCAAATATGATAAACGTTTTTTAAATCGAGACATATTGCTCTTGACAACAATATATTGACAACGGTGTCAAATATTGTGTTTGCAGCTTAGGGATTATGAGACCTCAGTCCCCATCATTGATGGAGATGATTCCAAATATACTTGTCGCCTGTAATTCATTCTAACCTATTGAAGTGCTCCAAAGATAATGAGTGGATATGGAAAACTGGCCTAGCTTAGTAAAATACTAAGACTGCAAACATTTGGCTGCCTAAAAAAAACTGCCGTAAACATTTGAAATAATTCAAACATGAATCCGGGTTCAAACTGCCATCTATAACGGTTTCGTTTTATGATAGATCTACACATGCCGACATAGACACATATGTCACTAACATTTACAGATCAAATGATGGAAATTCCCATTCTGATATAAGAAAAAGCATAATTACACAGCATACGCAGCAGGCTCAAAACAATTTCGTCCTAATGACCGTAAAGTCAATAAGAATAAAAGTGTTAAAAGGCACAACAATGTGAAAACGCAACAATTGCATACGTCTGGCTCTGATGAAAATGCAACAACCACAATGCCGCCAGAGAACTTGGTAAACAGTTTGGAAAGAGGACCGGTCGACTTTGTTAAGTCTACCACGACTATATGTTAATCAATATTTCAGTTGTTTACATGATATGGCGGATGATAATTTTTATATCTTAGACAAATCAACCGTACGTTGGTTCACTGTTTAAGATTATTTGGTTAATGAAAAACATACTAACTCTATGGAAGTCGCTCAAACTCTTAATTCAGATAAGTGTTAATTTATGATCTAGGAATTTAAATTTTCAACAAACTGGACAACTTGGCGATTTTATCAGATACAAATGCCTGTGTGTTAAAGTTAATCAATTGTGCATGAAACAATTGTGACTAAGTACTTTGCAAGACATCAATCACAACATGATTTGCGCTGAAATTGACTTTCCTGACCATGCATACACAAATTGTCAACTCCTATGACATCAACATTGATTTTGAAATTATATGTTAAAAAATATATTTTGATTCAGAGCTCAATTGGTTTGGTTCAAATATCTACTCCCATATAAACTAAACTCATGTAACAAGAAGTATTTAAAAGATAATTGAATATGGTTTAAAATGTCATATTGTAAAAGTTCGTTAACAGGTTTGATGCAACCCGATTTCAACTTTGTCAATGATCGACCACAGGTTTAGACAGATACAGTGTTAACAATGGATCCCATACTTACATCCGAGAAAAGTTGACTCGGTTGGCGTGAACAACATATTTGCTGAGTATAACACACAAATAGCTGCTGAGGTGGTTTGGAAAAAAGCTGGCTTTTCTGGTGTATGGAATACATGACTCGACATCTGTGATGCCAGTCAGAGGTGACATGGGCCATAATGCGTGTATACGGATATGTTTTTCTCGGTGATGATTCACCCCCAAACTCCCCCTCCCCCCTTGTTCAGAGAGTAGTCAGAGTCCAACTCTCCATGTCTGCTGACTACAAATTCACATGGTGGAATAACACCTACCGCATACTCAAAGATCTCGATGTTGATATTCCTATGGTACATAAGGGTGTCGTCCCACAGGTTTGTCAAGTATTACAGGAAAGATTTCGCCAGTGGTGGTTTAAGGAACTTTGGGTCCCTGATAAGAATTACGGGTAGGCCTATGCAGATCGTATAAGTCGACCTTTGGTATGGAGCAGTACTCGCAAGTGTCCGGGCAAAGCCACTGGAGAGGGTGTGTCCTCCAATTCAGATGCTCTGACCATCGGTTAGATATTGAGCTCAGTCGAAGATAAGGCATGTCCCCCAACGAAAGTGTAGCTTATGTTCAAACAACAGGGTAGGAGATGGGAACAATCTCCTCAATGTCAGAGATTTACTGATATTCAAGCTTTAGGCCAAATAGATGTCCACGTATATTCTCCGGTTATCATGTACATGCATTGTACCGATAAAAATGTGTTCAGATTAAATGCCATATCTTTGCTACAGTACAGATACATATGTTAATCTAATAGTCGTTATGGGTAACTATACACTTTAATGCCAATTCATGATGTCATACCATGTGTTTATTAATATATATTATTTCAGATCTCAGTTATTTCAATGTTTGTTCTCACACTGATGTTATGTATTCGTACTATGACAAGATTAATGAACATTTATTAGATTTGAAATTAGGGGTATTTTCAATATGTACTACACAAACCTCTTAATTATCATAAAAATGAAGTTCGTTGTCCACAGACGCTTACTTGCATGATACTTCCGTCTGCTGAAAAAAGCTCCGATCCGGAGCACGTCCTTTGGTTCCTATATCAAGATTAGTGTAGGTCACTCATAACTAGACCTGAATGTACACGATATCATATGTGGCAATGCTACTATAAGGAAAGAGCAACATGGTTTAATAGCTATTGACGTCGGTGCCCAACTTGTAGGGAACACCCGGTTCTGAAATCATTAAAACGAGAACATTCAGGGCCGTGGTTTTCCCGCTCAGGTTTAGAGGGGCAACGGCTACTTGACGCGCTAGAATTCCTAGCCAGAATCCCACGTACTGAATATGTGATAGATATGAATAAAACATGCTACTGCTCTAGTATTTAAAAAGTTTCTTATAACAATCAAGTATACTACTGTGTATTCTTTACCTATGTATGTACTTTGACAGAGCTAACCTGAATTGTTGAATTTCCTTATCAATTCCGAGGATATTAAAGCACCTTCGTGGCAGGGCCTACATGAGCCACCTTCTTTGAATAGGAATAAGTTGGACACATAAACACATGACTACATTTGACATATGTTAACCTTTAATTTATTTTTGTACTTTGTATATGTAGCACCGTTACCAATTTCTTCTTTGCCTTACAAATCACCCAAAAGAATAAAAAATGGTAATCAAAAATGGCAACCCCTTGCCAATCATTTTTTGTTAAAAAACAGAGGCTTTAGAAAGAGATACAATGCGGTTGGCGAAATGTTTTTGCGTTTTCTTTTAAGAGATGATTGGTCGATAAAAAACTATACATCTGAATGGAAATGCTTTGTTTATTGCCTTGATATCAGCAGATCATGTCCAGTGTGGCACACAATATACTGCTTCACTAGGAATTGTGTCAACGAAAATGCACACATAGACGATGATCGAATTTTGAAAAAAGTGACAGGTATAACATGCTTGATTCAAATTTCTGTATCCGCGAATACTTAGTTCATTCTAAATCGATCATGTTTATAACCTATTAATTTTTGTGTTGCAGAATGTTCCAGAATGTTCGATAATTCCAAGATCAAAGAAACCAATGTTTTTTCTCTTTGGATATAAATCTGAAAGGTTTTTACCTAGAAACCGTCATGAGACATTTTTGGTTAGATAGAAACGTTCATGGTTTTTCAACGTTTTAACATTGTCATAATTAAGAGAAGACCATGCGATATGTTGACTAACGAAGACAAATCTCTGGACAATCAGACGAGACGAGTAAATAATGCAACATCATTCTAAGACCTTTTTTTAAATGCACTAAAAACGAAATCTGCGGCATTTCAAATTGAATATGGCATAACTTTATTTGCCATCAATGTTGTTATCGTTTTTCTTGGCGAAGTCGATCATTTGCAAATACAATATTTGATCAGGGTTTGTTGGCTGAACAAAATCACTGGCGTATTTTTGTTTATCTGGGATGAATAAAACAAATTGTTGTGATAGTCTATCAATGTGTTTTAACGAAGTGAACGATTGCAGCAAGCACAAACCTCAAAGAAAGGATGCTAAGACAAGTATCAACGTTTGTTAGAAGTTTATTTCAAATTGATATGAATGTCAAGTTATGGTAATAAACAATGTATTCCAAAAGCATCATTAATTTGTTAGTTAGATAGTTATTAATAACATAGTTTTAGCTAAGTAATGGCAAATAAGGAATGATAAATGGATTATTCATACTCATTACAATTACATTTAGGACTATGAGAACATTTTACTAGATATTCAAGGCTGACACCTAATTAGAAACTACATATATTATACTAATGTCTGTCTACTTTCGTTACCTTAGATTAATAAGTTATGTATAATTCGTCTATATGTTTCTCGTGAACTTGATAATGGCTATCAAGTCTTTAACTAAATAGCTATGTTTATAATCGTATTAATGAAATGTTAGTCGGCTAATCGCCTAAAACTCAAAATATTGCAATCATCTTATAAAGGAATATTCAGGGTGTCACAAGTGAATATCGCATCTACTAAATGGTCAGTCCCACAAGATCTTGACAATTGACGACTAGTTTATAACCTGTAAATATTGATCTTGTTCCAGTTCTTCATAAGGTCCTTCACTTCCTGCGTTACCTAGAGGATTGATACACAAAAGTGTATGATAAAACTATTCTAATGTAGATATAATCGTTCGGAAAGTAGATCCACTTAAAACTCCTACCATACATTCCTATTTGTTCTGGGGTTTGATAATCACGGTTGTTTCCGTCATCGATATCCTGTATTGTTTGATAGTGTTCGAGTTCCTTGTAAGGTCCATCAACTCCTGCATTACCTTAGGGACGAATAATGAAAAATGTATAACAAATCATTGTAAAACAAATTCAATTGACACAGACACCAGCGGGTTGCCACCTCGTACCATACATTCCTATTTGATCCGGGGTTTGATAATCACGATTAGACTCCCCCATTGGTACGTCTTCAGCATTGGCATAGTCATCATCTGATGGTCTTCTTTTTCTAGAGAACCACATCGAAATTGTCAGTGTTGACACGGATATAGTCCGAGATTTGTTATAATACAGCTGATATCACGATGTAACAGTTGTTATGTAAAGTATGTCCAGAATGCGTTAAATCCCCTTAACGAACCTGAGCAGACAAAATGAAATGACGACCAGTATAATCATGAACACCAGACATCCTACCACAGACCCAGCGATAATGATAATGCTGACCGGAGATCCTGAGTGATGTGCTAAACAAAGGAATTATGCAAAAGTTATTTGACCTCAGTAGTTTGACGGTTCTTCTTAAAATCACTAAACATCTTTAAGTATATATGTTTATAGAACCATATATTAGAGCAATAAAATGTTAACAACTAGTTTTTAATTGAGTTTAAACCTGGTTTACAATCCGGAAATTCTTCTCCTCCAACACACCCTGGGCAGCCATTGAAGACATCACATGATACACAAGCAATACATGATTAGTATGATGACACACACTTGAGTTAGTGGAAGGGGTAGTTGTTTATGCATTTTTCTAATGGTTCACAATGATCAACAGAGTAGTTAAGGCTTACTGATGATATGCGGAATAATATCTGCATCGATTAGATAATATCATGATATATGCTCATGTGACTTCGTAGTTTTAGAGATTTAGAACTTACTCTTCGTGGTTACTGATAAACCTCCTGGTATAACATCAGATAAGCTATGTGGACTGTAAAAGATTGAACTGTTGCTGTAAACTCTGTATATCTGTATATCAAAGTTATATCTCGTGTCCGCTTCTAAACCATGTACTATCACTTTCTGCCACCCTCCTGTCTGATATACTACTGTCAAGTTCTGTTTAATACCACTACTTTCCTGCCAGTAGTATACAACATACACTACTCTAGATGCTGCTTCAGGAGTTACAAGCGTTTCTTCTTTCCATCTCAACGTCACGGAGTCGTTTGATGACGCCATAAGCACAATCGGCTGATTTTGAAATGTCACATATGCTAGAACAATAAACTAATGATATCATACTTATATCCACTGATAAGAAATTGCTAAATTAAATAGATAACGGAATGTGAGTTTCTTATAAAGAATTGAGAGCCCGATCAGTATAACTTACGGATATATATATCACACCTATCCCCGAGCCACCAGTAGCTAAATGCCAGGTTCTGTAGATCTGTATTACATCCCTGAAGACATCTCCCCGTCTTTGTATCACAGGTTCTATCATGAGAGGTGTAATATTTACATCCAGAACTGCACGATCCCTCACAGTTATCTCCATACTCGTCATCAGCACAGACTGGGTGTATAAGTTAAATCAATTGATATGTGAAACTGCAGTAAGTTATGAAGATCTGAAAGTATCATGACACAAAGTAAGTTTCAGTTTGCGTACCTGTAATACAATCGGGAAATTTGTCTTTTTCATTACATCCGAAGCAGCCATCTAAAACATCGTATAATGCAACTGATTAACATATCGAAAATAACTTGTGTTAAATTAAGGAGCTGGTGTTTGTGTATATTCAAAATGGTTTTCAATCATCAAAAGAGTAGTAATTTTCCGATATTCCACCTATTTTGGAGAATATAACCAGTGTTAGTTGTATAATATTATGAAATTTGGGGATGTAACATTATGCATTTGTCTTTCGAAAGTGATGATACTTACCCATTGTGTCCACTGATAATTTTCCTGCGATAACATCGGATAACTTAAGGGGATTATAGACGACTGAGCCATCGCTGTATACTCTGTATATCTCTATGTCAAAATTATACCTCGTGCTCGCTTCTAAACCGGTCACTACTACTTCCTGCCACCTTTCCTTATGATATACTACTGTAATAGTTTGTCTAAAACAACTATTTTCTGGCCAGTAGTATACAACAAAACCTATTCTAGCTGCCACTTCAGGAGATACATGCTTGGTCACCTTTGCCTCTCTCCATCTTAAGGTCACGGTGTCATTTGATGACGGTATATGCGGACTCGGTAGACTCTTGTTATCAAACTTCAGAAATGCTAATGGAATAAAGCAATGGTATTGAACTATTGACCTCTGATATGATGTAGTTGAACTGATTGGATAAACGAAAGTGTGAAGTTTTAATGCCAAACGATATATAAGATTTATTAGGCCTTTTTAACATACGGATGAATATGTCACATTTATCACCGAACCACCAGTCGGAAAATGTCAAGTTCTGTATATCTGTCTGACATCCTTGTAGACAATGCCCACTCTCCATATCACATGTTCTACTATTATGGGTGGAATTTTTACAGCCAAGGTTGCAAGAGCTATCACATTTATCTCCATATGCTGTGTTATCACAAGCTAAAAATTAATATAGCAAATTGATGTCGGCAAGTGCATTTAATATTGATGCTCCGCAAGTTGTATATCATAGCAAACGTTTGAGTTTGTGTACCTGGTTTACAATCGGGTAATTCCTGTCCGTCATTGCACTCGGAGCAGCCATTAAAATCATCACATGTCACCCCAGGAGGACACGTAGAGCAATCTGATAGACGATAGAGAATGGTCAATTTGGTCATTTCTCAAAATAATGATATTTTTGAAAATGATCTATCAATTGACATATGTCAAAATAGCTACTTACCCACAGCTCTGTGACCTAAGACAACAACCTCATCTACATTTAGACTAAAATCGCTGGTACCTGGGAACTCCACGATCTGTATGATGCGTCCTTGTATGGGTTGGTCGAATGCTATTGTTTCTTGAACATCGACTGATCCGTCTGTATAGTTAGCAACTTGGTTGGAGTCAATGCTTACAACGAATGGAGCTGATGGGTATTAAAATATGTAGTTCATGATATGTAAATAGGGCTCAAAATATGTCACTTATTTATGCAGTCCGTTTAACTCACGATTGTCGTTGCTGTATATAACGATAGATGAGATATTGTGTTTAAATCGTAAATCCAGTTTCCATTCGAACGGATCATAAGTCAGCGCGCCTGTTACTTTGCACGCATAATTAATTATCGGAAAGTACTTTAACTTTCCATCAACGGTCCAAAGCTCATAATTTTTAGGTGGGTCACCACACCTGTCAGTTATGGACGGGTCTTGGTTTAACGCCACGTTACCTACAATACATATGTGTTGAAGAGTATCATCATCTGATGTTTGAGTGCAGTAGGCTATACCAGCATAGACCTATCAGGATACTTCAAGGAAAAAGGCCGAAGCAGCGTTATATGGGCAATATCAAAACACTGTTGACGAAGGAAAGTCACGATCTAATTAGCTTACCTGTCCTACACGCGCTGCCTGTCCAGGGATACTCTGCTGGTTGTCCAGGGATACAGGTGCCACCATTAATACATTCTCCTGTCTCTGTATCACATCCTGATGTACAGCGACACGGGAACGCCCAGGACGGAATAGTGTCATTCAGCCTGCTCCGGTAAGCTCCTAGTAGATGAAACAAACATACTATTTACATTAAACTTGTTGTTTTAAGCTTGTTTAATCATCTCAACCGGTTATCCAAGAGGCTAATACATTAAGGGTGAGAAATATGTCTTAGAATAACTTAGAAATTCACATTTACCTGCGAAAACTGATGGAAATAGCAATATCCCAAAACATAGAAAGCAACTAACTGTCATGTCCGCCATCTTTGATGCATGTTGTCACTTCCCTGCTCAATAGACCTGAATAAAATAAATGACATATAGTTTCCAAGGGCCGACCTGAATCAACAGAGCATGACGATTTCTAAGTATTTCACCAGCACGCTATTTGCACTTCATGAGTTCGAATTCGGAGATGTCTAGTAGTCTAAGAATATTTCTACCTCTCTACATGATATAATGCAAACCGTGTTCACCGCTTACATAAGCTTGTGATTAGCGTGATAATGATGTCGTAGTGCCATTGATTCGATATCCTGCCCAGGGACTGCGATAGGCTGGTTTGCCTGGCCCTCGTACAGACAAGTCGTACCTCCCTTACTCCCGTAATAATGTTTAAGGTTTTTCAAACCGCAGGTGTATGATGTGAGGAGACCGCCGGGGAATACGTACTAGATTTATGTCAGAGTCCGTTAGTTAATACGGGTGACAAATGGAAACGGCGAGCTGGAAGAGTTAGATCTAAGCGAACGATTACGCAGTTGTAATTGTTGGCTGAGGGGCGTACATCTTAACTGATAGTAGTAAATTGTATTCAGTGATTTAGTAGTATAGGATGTCGATGTGCTAGTTGTGCGTTACATGATGATAATATATTTGCCATGTGTGGTTGTACCAAATATCAAAAGTCTGAGAAGCAACTCATTAATGTTATGGGGCCTAACTAGAATTACTTTAACAGGATAAGTAAACTGGGATTATACTGTTATTGTAAAACTTTGACACGCATGCAGATCAACTTCTAATCTATATCAAAATGTTTAACCTGCATGTTTATATCTACATTATATCCTCCTGCAGCGGGATATCACCAAAACCATGTTCTACTACGATGTATTCTTCGATGCCATGTCAAAATTCGATTTTAATGTTTAATGGAAACTGTCAAACATTTGGTGAGTTAGAGGACACTCAATTAAAAGTCTAACAGTTAAGGTTGAGGCTGAACATTATTTTGAAAATTCTATGACACAAAATAGCCCACATACGTGTGGGTTTACCTCTCATTTATAACAAATGGATCATGTCATTGCGCGGAATGCTTTCAAGCATTGAATTTCATTGAAGCTCCGTGTTATGATTGATTTATGATAACAATTGCTTTAGCAAAGTTTATTTACAAAGGCTTCTGTAATAATGTATCAATATCAATATACCGATAAATGATGCACGCAATAGTTCTCAGATATATAAAGGGAATTTATGAGTTGTTGTTCATGGCATTCGGCGGCTCTTAATATTAACATTTTGCATCCTTTACGAAAAATCATGTTTTCGAAATGTATTCGTGCTTGTGTGTGTGCTGTCTTGTTAGCCATAGAACACATCTGCGATGCCAGCAATGACTTACAGCTCAGAGATTTATTCAGAAGCAATTCGCTAGTGATTAAAAGAAAAAGCTCAATCACTAGATGTATTAAACACCGACCATTACATGGCAGAAAAGACAAAGAAAATTATTCTGGTTCACAATCAACTCACTCATATTCTGAGCAAATCTTTCTACTCATTCCCCAAAGCAGCCACTGTATGGTTAGGGGATAATTTCATCAGACACATTGACCCTCAAGCCTTTGTGGACAGTTCGCTGAAGTGGTTAGGCCTGACCATGAATAACCTCACCTGTTTACCAGATCTGAGGAACCAAATATCGTCTATACAAAACTTACAGGCTGGGCATAATTTGCTGGGACGCTGTGCGAATGATGTTGAATATGATAAAAAATGTCCTGTATTGATAACAATCGCTCTTGAATACAATAGATTGACATTACTGCCAAATATAATTTTTGCAGCTCTAGAATTAAAGAAGCTCAAACTGAATAATAATTTACTAAAGGTTATTCCAAAGATCTCTGTAAACGGTCCCTCGCCCGTTATGCATTCTAACCCGTTGATATGCTGTAGAGATAATGAATGGATATGGAAAACTAACATAAGGATATTTAAAAAACTTGAACATCTAAAAGACGGATGTCTGCAGAACATGTGTCCTTCAGAACTTACTGCAATTTACACATCACAGACTGCAGAAATGAATCCAGAATCATACACAAACGTTATTGCGTTCAGCCACTTTCTAACTGATATGTCTTTAGATAGCTCAACAGAGACAAAACTTAATACAGGTTCTAATAACAACCCTATCACATCCAGTACTGAAGATGGAAAGCCCAATTCAATAATGATGAATACTGAAAAATTTCAACAATTTGCATCTCCCCCTGAAACAACCTCAACAAGCACATGTTTAACATCACCAACAGAAAATAAACCGAACAGTTCGGTAAAAGGACAAAGCACAGTCATTACGGTTATAACAGGTAGCTGGAAAAAATATTACAGTAGACAAAGAGATATAGATAATCAGATATTCTATTTCAAATGAATTGATTTCCAATTGATTGACTACTTCAGAGTATTTGGCAAAGGACGAAGAAACCACCATTGAGGCGTCTCAAACTACTAATTCAGATAAGTTTCAATCAATTCGTTTGGACTGAATTTATTCGCAACTAGAGTGTATAGCACATAAAATATCTATATCAACATGAGGTAATGTTCTATCACAAAAAATCATTTGTTGTACTCTTATACCAAACAACTGCAGAATTCAGGGGAACTTATCAATCATGTTAGGAGTAGGCCTATGTATCAGCGTGTACATGCCATCAGCCTGATCCGCTTTCCATCGACATTGATTGGACCAAGACAATTATTATCAACAATAACTCAATGCTTATAACAGGTCTAGTATAAGCATCGATGAATAGACAGTGAATAAATTTTGGCCGAAATATAATTCATGATTTGGTGAAAATCCATTTCGCACACGGAGGGAAGTTGGGCTGTGGCAGTTTACGCCAAACAGCTGCAACGGCAGATATTCAAATTTATACAGCTGCTCGGTTGATATGTAAAGCCTAGCACTAGCTAACCCACGCCCCTTAGATTGATTATAAATCATAAGCGTCATTGATTAGTCCCTGGTCGTGGATATGACAATTTGCCCTCACATCGGTTAGTTCGTTCAGTCTCTGGACCAAACCTCACTGTAAATACTATGTCTTAAAATCAATAAAGTTGAACATATGAAACAGAATTTTTCACATTGTATTTGCGTTGGCACTGAGCGTAACATCATTTGAATTGTGGTCACCAAAATATTCAAAGCCAGAAAAGGATTTGCTAGGATACAAAAGTTTAAAAAGCTACAGATAATGTATGCACATATCTGGTATGACGTCAGTAATTA
>JAXGGS010246626.1:31675-45246 GCA_035585475.1 Armandia brevis | reverse complement strand
AGATAAAACGTGAAGGTATATGTGAAGGTCAGGTGCTACCACAGCAACAGTTAGGGGTCATGGACAACCGATTCCATGGCTTACGGAAGAAGTGCGACTCAGTTCAGAGAAAGTTAGAATATGAGGAACTGAAGTATCGCCTTCTTTCTTTTCTGGTTGTGGCTGAGGCCAAACTTAAGTCTTGGACCGTTAAGTATGGATACCAAGAAGATATAGAACTCGTGCTTCAAGAATACATGGTAATTTATTTGTCTACTTCTTTTCCGTAATTTCTTGCATTCATCAACGTTTACCGCAGTTGTTAAACAGTACTCGCTTGTAACTGACCTCCGTTTTTTACTGAAGGATTTCGTGTATGCCAGACAACTATTTGACGAGTATGATAGTACATATAAGGATGTCAAACGAAAGGCTGATTTATATAAGAAACAGGACCCTAGCAGTAAGTATATTTCAGTTGACGATAAATAAATACTTCTTTTGGACTTCGAACACCATATTAACGCCTCGATTCTTGCCACAGATAAAAAAGAGTCTGCCAAAGTGAACAAGTCTTTAGACGAGATAAACGATAAATGGAAGAAGTTAAAGGT
Organism: Armandia brevis; assembly: GCA_035585475.1. NCBI lineage: Eukaryota > Metazoa > Annelida > Polychaeta > Opheliidae > Armandia > Armandia brevis. The sequence goes on along the minus strand of JAXGGS010246626.1, from coordinate 44,653 downwards.
GGAGATCTGTTCTGTGCAGACCATGCTAGAGGAGGTGGTCACCAACTGGAAGAGATACAATGCATGTGTTGACATCTTTACTGTGTGGCTGGCTGATGCTGAGCAAATGATGAAGAAGCCGCCAGAGGAGAGAGGGGTAAGAGTTTCATCATCTCATTGCTCTCATATATAATATAGTTTTATCCTTTTATTAGTGAATAGTTTTCCACTGTTGTTATCACAGTCCATGATGAAATCACGAGCCTGTGAAATTGTAAAATAACAACAATAACAAACAGTGGAAAATGTACTTTCTAGCAAAACTCTAGAGCTTAAATTCGAACGAGCACTTTTTGTTGCTACCTTAGATAAGCACAGTAATAGCCGGTTTACCTATACCTCTAACAAGTGTTTTTTATGTTCATGTCATTGTAATTTGAAAACATTAATGCTTTATTAATCCGGTGAAAGCTATCAATTAGAGTTATTAATTCGTTTAGCTTGTGATCTAGATCGCCAGTAAGCATGTTCGCCTTCCTTAATACGTTGTACGTGCCTTTGATTTCTAAGGAAGTTCGACTTTTTATCTGAATTTTGTGATTTTGTACGCAACTTGAATATTGTGCTCTTCAGGTTAATCTATCGAAAGTATTGTATCAGCATTTCACAGTGAGTATATACGTGTAGAAATATGAAATGTCCTAGTGTATGTTATCGATTGGGATGACCGTGGATGGCGTATTTTAATATATTTACATGCGTTGTTTATAATTTTTACTATTGTACATTGAGAGAATAATCTTTTTTTATTGGGTTCAGTCGCCTTTAGATGTAGCTTATGTTCATCGCGCATTATATTTTCAACACATTTACGTGTACCTGTAGTTTCATTTCATGGATAGCAGAAGCCTGCCAAAATTACCAGCATATGAGTTATTTAAACAGAAAATAGAAGTGAACTCTTTAGTTTATTAGTTTTTTTCTGCACAATATTTGGCATTTTCCCCGATAGAAGTTTAGTTTTTAAATTACGAGCTTCAGATTCTTAGACTTTGCCACCATCTTTAGGGTTTACTCAGGTGATATTCACTATTAGAATCACAAGGAAACGGTTTTATAGTGAAAAATAGTTATTAACGGCGTACCCAGGAAAAACCCAGTTGGATGACACACGTTTGACCTATCACTAGATATGATTCACTGTGTCATTTCGGTCACATTGATAATCATATTATGATTGCTTCACTGTCAGTTTTTGTCCATGTTCTTTTTTTACTCAAATTTATGTCGTGCTATTTAAAATATTGAATATTGAATTAACAAACTTCACAAATTTCTGCGCTACAGAAATGACTCAAAACTAATTTGTCCTTTTTTTGGAAAGTCGTTCCGCTATATTTGTGTACTTTTTACAGGACTTTTTCGACAACATGGAAAAGTGGCAAGAAAAACTTCGGGTGCTAAAAGAATCTAGCAATTTTCTGGTAGAGGTTGTCCAGGAACCTGTAGCTGTAGAGATTAAGGAACGCGTCCTCTTTATCGACACTCGATGGCAGGACATCAACAAGCAAATCGTCCAGTTCATGGCTCAACAGACTGCAGAAAAGGGTCAGCGAGACTATCAGTCGGGTATAGACGGTCTCATGCAGTGGATGACCAGGGCTGAAGAGCTGATCAAATGTGAGCTGCCGTGCAAGCACCCAGTAGTCAGGGAACATGTTCAACAGCTAGATGTAAGTAATACATTTACAAGCCGTAATACATTCGTAAATCTCACATTTATCAAAAGAACATGCATCTCTGTTCATTGTCACATTGATGTACATGAATAACTCTGAAATGAGTTTTTAATCTCCACTTTTGTCTTACAGAAAACTATACAAGAGATCGACAGAGTGGAGGCTCAGTTTAAGGCAGTGTCTAAGACCGCCCAGAGTATGGTGAAGACCAGCTCACAGGCGGACATCAAGCAGATGCTCGATCAGCTGCGTGTAGTGAAAGAGCGTCTGGTGAAGGTGAGAAGAGACATGCCCGAGCGTCTTAAGCCACTGAAAAGTCTCCTGCCTCAGGTGGAATCTCTCGAAATAGGAATCTCAGATATCACCCGATGGGTGGAGGACGGCGATGAGCTGTTAGATAGCCACAGAGTCGATGGCAACATCAACATGGTAGAAGAAAGGCTAGAAAAACAAAAAGTACATATGGTTTTAAGAATTGCACGAAAATAAAGTCTTTTGATTCGAAATTTTAACCGTTTATCACATGAACTTGTTCACGTATCACTCTTCTAAATATTTTCTCCCCACTCTCCAGGCTTACTTCTCTGAGACAACCTACTACAAGTCTATGTTAGAAAGTAAAAACAAAGTATATCAGAAGGTGCATAAAACAGGCAACAGATATATGAATCTTAAAGAGGTCGAATCAACTATGGTTCATCTTAACCGACGTTTCCAAGAATGTATCAGCAGAGCTAAGGTACGCAAGCGCTTACTTAATACAACGCAGTTCTGCAATGAGCCTAGTTTAGGATATTTATATGAATTATTTGCTTTCATGGTGTTTTATATGAAACAGGAGTGGGAGCAAAAGCTGGAGAAAGCTCTGCGACTGTGGAGAGGTCTACAGAACAAAGCCAAACCTGTTGAAGAATGGGTGGTGGAGGCAGAAGGAGTATTGTCAGAGGAGGGAGACAATATTCCCGACTTAATAGCCAACCACCGTGCCTTCTTTGATGTCATTAGCCAGCATAGGTTTGAAGATTTCATGCGGGCTGGCAGAGATCTTCTTTCAATACTGGAAGATGAGGACAAGGAAGAGTTAGGCGGCAGTATTACTACTTTACAGGAAAGATGGAAGGTAAGGCATTGGCGCAGACATCTGATTCATCGATTTCCTAACAAGTAATATTTAATTGGTTATTTTATTATTAGTTTAATTTGATTTGTACTCTAATTCTATTTTTTAGGAGTTACTTCAGCATGCTCCTATCCGGTTGAGTAGGTTAGAATTCCAACAGCCTGAGATGACATTCTTACAGAATATACAAGTTGCTGAAGACACTTTAGATCAGCAGAAAACTGCGCTGCAGCAAAAGGGTGCTAATATCAAAGAAATACTCAGAAAACACAAGGTAAGATACCTCTTTATTTGTTTTCATTACGGTACTCTACTTAACCCCATTTCTAGTTCTGCCGCCTTTTGCAATGAGTTTACCCTTCGTGATGAAGTTAACAGCTCCCATTCTTTTGGAACCTGTGCTGATTTGCACTTACCGGTTTCTAGGTCTCTTGTCATACATATGATCATAACATTCGCTATATATAGATTAACCCATTTTTTAATGATCTCTTTAATACATAGACCACTAAAGCTTATCACCCAGTAAGTAAATGGCGTTTACCTTATCACCTTTTTTCACATAAAGAATCTGTCATTGAATGTATTCTGGAAAGTGGCGTCACAATCTCACTCTTATTGACTTGCTGTTTTAAGCTGAAAATGTATTTTAACAATTGGTGTGTTGAGTCATAGTAAAGAATGTCTATACTCTGAACTGTGTCCGTTGCTCTGACTAACTACATGTATTCAAGTTAATTTGGTGGTAAAGATGAAGTGCTCTTCGTCTTTAACTGTACTTTATCTCAGACATATACGTTCTCTCCTGAGCACATTAAACCAGGAAACAGTCTATATAGCGAGTATATGTCAATTGCTATTAAGAAATCGGTCAGCATGCCAAAGAACTGTTGGTTTCTCCTCAAGTAATCTTAAATGACTACATGCAGGACATATGCATCGTCAGCTGTACTGTGTCGTGCCCGACACACCAGAATTCCTCATCCTCCGCCCAGACCGACAAACGATTGCTTTGAACTGGCATGAACTGCTTACAGATAATGCTGAGCAATGTGATTGCTTGGAAATTGTCCGGATTATGGAGGACTTCTTTCTAATGGAGTGGAGTAAAAAGCCAGTCGCCCTTGAGGTCTCGTACATACTCCTATTTAAAGTGCCTTTTGAGCAGTAATATTAGGTACCGGTCACGGTCGATATAAACATGTATGTTTATTTTGGACATTTACCAGCCTTTTGTTGTTTCATCGCTTTAATAAGATTAATAACGCTAGTTAGGTCGTACCCTAATTATTGGTTGTGAATTGATAATCATTGTTCACAACTAGCGCGTTTACTATTTCACCTGATGCCAACTTCTTTTGATCCGATGGATTATTCACCAGGGAGAAGGAGTTGCAAACAGTTCTGCAGTAATATTTGTGGCAAAATATATTCGAATGCATGATACCAATAGTTCTCGGGGCAGCTTTGCCGTCCTTTCTCTGAGCTCGCATTAACTCGTCTGATCTCTCCAGCTGCCACCGTTGTTCACATCTGTTCCTATATGAGGCTCATATGCATGCTTAGCAATGTTACAGCGAGTGCTGAATTTCGTCTTAATGACTGGATCTCTACAGCTCCTCTTTAGTCTGATCAGCTGATTAAAATGTCTTCGTCGACGCCGCCTTCAAACGGAGCAGATATATTCAGGGTCTATGGAGTTCTTATTCATTTTGAGTTGTTGGCGTGTAACTTGTAGATGGATTTTCATTATATGAACATGAAGTTGCAACAGTGTCGATAAAACGGTGATAGTTCTTCCTATTATTGGAAAGACTGTGTCATTCCTTCCTTAATTATTTTGATTTTGCAGGTAATATTTGAGGAGAGTGGACTAGCGCCCACGTGCCACGAGTGTCTACAGGAGATGGGACGGGTAGCTCAGCGTCAGCTTGTCCTCACCCCTGACGACAACACCCTGGAACAGGCCCACACCGAGTATACGGAGCGGTGGCAGAGGCTCAAACTCAGCATCGAGGATCTGAGGATGAACCTGGAGGAGGTACCCGAGAAATGGAGACAATACAACCTTAGGTAGGTTCCGCAGTTTAACTAGTATATAAAATGAGGTGATAGCGTGACTAATATAATGCAGCGCAATGACTTCAAACTAATTACGTACTTCAGGAATATCCTATTCTAAATCCTTATGTAAATTATTAGAGAAGTACCATTGCTATTTATAGTAATATAACTTCACGGTTATCAGCCGTCCTTAAGATTCTAGTCGTAAATCTGTCACTGTTACATAATTCATGCCTGTTCTCTAGACTCGGCGAATTTATCTCCTGGATGGATGGTGTCGAGACTACAATAAAAGACTTAGAAAGGGAGACCATATCAACTCAAGAATACAAGAACACACTTGCCCGCTTCCAGGTACTTGATGGTTTGATTATTAAGTAAATTAGATGAACCTGAAAAATTCAACATGTATGTGAATATGACCATGACCAGGGGTAGTCTCAACCACTGGTTTAAAAAACGAACTCGTGTACATATTTTTATGATTACGTATTGAGGTTTTCATTAATTAAGAATCTATTCCAATTTATCATCGCCGCGCTTGCCAAATAGCGACTAGAGATAAGCATACAACTGAGAAAATGGGCTATGGGAATCAGAAAATTCTCAGAGGTTACTAGCGTAGATTGTAGTATTCCGAGTCACAGATTGACATGCGTATCACAGTCCTTGTAACAAGATAAATGAGTCTCATTTCGAATGTCACGCATGTACAAGCATGGACAGTTCTCTACTGCATATATAACATATTTTTGTTATTTTAAAGATTAATAATCTAGAGGTAAGATGTCTCACTTAAATGGCGCGAGTAGACGTTATGGGTTTTGATCGCTATGACTTGATTAGAACATTGAATGGAAGAGCCACGAAATATTGTTGTCACAGAATTACCTTAATTTCACATATTGTGTGAAAAATGCACTGCACAAATTCCATAAGTGTGGATGAGGGCGATTCGCTTTGTATCCTATGCATTAAAATTTGATTGTTGATTATCTGAATTGATGGTCAGCCTACTATACTTCACAATCAAATCAAGACCAGAACAGTGCGTTAACTTTTAATAATCAGATATTCTTTCTTTAATTCTGTCATCCTCGTCATTCCAGCAAGTGGTAAAGAATATAGACAAACACAGAGAAGATGCCAAGTGGCTGGTTAAAACACTGGATGAGCTTCTCACTAACACGCCCGAGCAGGAGGCCAAGGTCGAGCAGTCTAAGCTGGACGCGTCCCTGGATCGGTATAAAGCTCTGATGCCAGCCATAGAGATAACCACCACCCGTTCCTCTATCGTTGTCAAGTGTCACGACTACAAGGATGCGGTAGAAGAACAGATGGAGTGGCTTAACGAGGCTGAAGAGAAAGTTCGTGAGGACGTTCCTCTGGATGATCTATCATCCGTCAGAGTTTTACTAGAGGAGCAAGAGGTAGAAATCTACAGATATTGATTTGCAAATGATAACACTAAACAACTGTTGAATTATACCTGCTTATTATCAATTCGATATTAAAGTATACATTCATTTCAGAACGTGCTCGCCCGTCTGGAAAACCAGAGACCAGAACTTGAACAACAGATCGCCGACGGTCGCGCCCTGCTACGTCAAGGTGACATGCCCGAGTTCCTTCAGGATACGGTCTCCATCCTGGAGGACGCTGTGAGGGAAACTCAGGCACTGGCACAGGTCAAGTACCAGTCCCTGAAGGAGAACCTTCACAACTGGGAGGAGTACGAAGGCATTAAAGCCCACGTCTGCGATTTCCTCAAAAAGGCGGAGAACGAGGCGTCCAAACAACCACCCCTCAGCGGCAGAGAAGTGATCCAGAAAGAGTTAGCTGCTAAACAGGTATGAATTGAACCGTTGGCGTTGTCTAATTTTGTATAAATAACAATCAAATGTACAGAATTGTGATAATTATTTTTCTCGACTACAGGAGTTAATGAACTCGTTGGAAGAGATGCAGCCTGATCTTGGAAAGCTGAGAGAAGTCAACGCCAATCTGGTAGAAATGGCGAGTGACGATAGACAGGAATTTCTCGCGAAGGAAGTTTCCATCATTACCGACAGAGCGAATAAACTGGCAGTGAACTTGTCCTCCCGCGTGCTCGAGTTGAAGGGCAACGACGGAAAATGGGAGATCTACTACGACCAGTTCGGCAACCTCTCTGACTGGCTGAACAGCAAGCAGGAGGAGCTGAAGAGAATACAAGAGAGCGACCTGCCCCCCGATCAGCAGTACGAGGCAGCTAAAGCCATCTACTCAGAGATCCTCGACAAACACGCTGAGTTGGAGGCGCTTGAGAAAGAAGGACAAGATTTATCTAAAGGATCTCGCTCCCGAGAGACGGCATCGGTAAAAACCAAACTCACCAATATGAGACGCCAGTTCGACACGCTGTGCCGGACGGCGAAGAAGGAGAGCGACACCATATCGGAGGATGTGACCCACTGGAATCAGTATCAGAACATTAAGCAGCAGCTCCTCCCCTGGCTGGAGAACGCCGAGAAGTACCTCGGGGAGGAGGTGGGCAAGTGCTCTGATGTTGACGAGGCCAGACAGCAGCTCGATCACCACGCGGGATTCCTCGGCGAGAGGGACGAGAACCAGGGTCTGTACGATCAGTTCGTCACCGAGGCCGCTCAGCTGGCAGACAAGCCGGGAGTTGGCCAGGAGCTGGACGACATACAGGGCAGATGGGGACACATGTTCAACAAGTCGGAGGATAGAGAACGTCTCCTGCAGAGCAGCCTGGAGTCGTGGATGAAATTCCACAACCTGTGCGACGAGATTGAAGATTTTGTACATAAACTAGACTCTAAATCAAGTGTGGAGCCTAACGTACATTCCACAGATATTTCAACATTAGAAAAGGATCTAGGCCTCTACTCAGCCTTGCGCGATGACCTACATGCAAACCAAAAGGTGCTGCATCAGCTTGCCGAGCAAACTGAGCAAGTACAACCCTACCTCAGTCCGATGGGTGCTAGTGAGGTGACCTCTAGACAGAGTAATGTCCACCAAACCTGGGCTAGTCTGGACGATAAGGTAAGCCACAGGTGCCAAGACCTGGAGAAGGCGCTCGAAGAAAGGAGGGCCTTCTGGAACAAATGGGAAACGCTAGAGAAATGGGTAGGAAAAGTTCAGCGCCGACTGGATGGATCTGGGGAAGTTTACTCAGATGAGATGGGAAGCAATCTCTCCCTGTCCCAGGCGCTGGCCCGAGAACTGGCTGAGAGAGGCGGCGACTTCGACGCCCTGGAAGCCGAGCTGGAAGAGATGTGCCGCAACCTGTCGCCTGAAGAGAGGCAAGCTATCATGGAACAGTTTAAAGCTCTCAAAGACATGTACACCAACGCCAAAGACCTCAACGAAGAACGCACGGATCTATGCCAGAAATGGTCAGAGTACTCTGATACGCACAGGGATTGCCAGAATCAGCTTCGAGCTTTGCAGCTGAAACTAGAATCTCAAGATCTGTCTCAGGAAGATATAGAGAAAATCAATGCTGAGATGCAGGAGGTTCAAGATCGCCTAGCCCAATGGGAAGACAAGCGCAAGGATATGGAATCATTGATGGGCAACGCTCAAATGACCATCAAAGAAAGACAAACCCAGAAGACGCTTCACTTCCAAGGTCAAATGCAAAGCCTTCAGAGTACAATTAAGAAGGCAAACATCTTGTTGGAGCAGAAGCGAGGAAAGTTGGACGAATTAACCGCCAAATGGCAGGAGTTTGACCATCTTAAAGAAACCCTCCTCACAAGTCTTAAAGATGTCGAGCAGAAAATTGAAGGAAAAGTTGTGAAAAACAGCACCTTCGAGGGATTGAGGACTGTGAGTAAAGATACAAAGAACATCGAGTCCCAACTGGAGCAGCATAACTCAGAATACGAGGAGTTCCGGGAACTGGCCAGGCTCCTGATGGCCTCCGACTCGAGCCACTCGTACAAGGCTCAAGAAGGAGCGGACAAGGTCACGAACGAGTGGGAGAAAGTACAAAACATGATCTCGAAACTGTCATCTCAATTGGCCACAGTAACATCTGAATGGAATCAGTTCAACGAAGCCAAAGCAGCAGTCACTAAGGCGTTGGCTCATGTACAGCCGGTGCTCGCTGAGGATCCCGTTCATGAAACTCAAGCCAGTGCCAAAAGGGCTCTGGACCAATTCAAGGTTAGTTTACCGTAAAATTACTATTGGTTGTTTGTATTTGCCTTATTTGCTTTAAGATTACTATTGATTGCATGTAGTGTGCTATAGCATCAGTACAAGTTCTTGTTCAATTTTTAATATTGCTTCTTTATATTTCATTCAGAGTGCAGAAATTGATCTCATCGGTCAGCAACGTCAGTTGGATAATCTCGGTTCTAAAGCAGCACAACTGATACAAGACGGCAACAAAGTGCCCGGCTTTGATGCTAACCCGGTTAAAGAGGAGGTTCAGGATCTCCAGCAGCAGTGGCAACATACCAGAGACCGACTTCACCAGGGCAAAGAAAACCTGGAGGAGCAGATGGTATTCTGGGAGCAGATTTCTAGTAGCAAGGAAGAAGTCTCCACTTGGCTAGACTCGATAGTTCATAAGCTGGAGGAAAATGTTCAGGACTTCGGCGATTCAGTCAGTGTACAAGCAACTCTGCATAAGTACAAGGTGAGCTGTATTGTTAATTAAATTCTAATTTTCGAATACTCGATTACGAATTTGATAGAATCTAATAAAATATAAAAAATATTTACATAGCATTTTGATATTTTTAGAATGAATTACCATACATCGAAGAGGCTTTCGAAACAACAACCAGAAAAATCTCTACGCTACAAGAGCTCAACTGCGACAACGAAATACCAGCCCTGAAAGACTTGCAGCAGACACTAGAGGCTCAGCTGGCTCATGCTGCGGAACTGTCCGATCAGCTGGACAATCAGCTGGATGACTTCACTGGTCAGAAAGAAAACCTAGAAGACAGAATCAGTGCTGAGTCCAAGGTTGTTGCGCGGCTGAGGGAAACCATATCTAAACTGGACGATATCACCGGAGAAGACCAAGATATTCTGCGCAGGCTGGAGGACGCCCAGGCGGCTAAAGCAGAGCTCGAATCTCACAAGGGACAAATCGAGGCCCTAGTGCAAGAGCTCAGTGGCCTACAGAGTCAGTATAACTCGACAGAAGCTGCTGGCTTGGCCAAGGATGTCTCTATGCTGCAGAAGAAGTATGACACGACGTTACAGAAGGTTAACAAGGTCGAGAATACATTACAGGGCGCTCTGGAGCAGCACGTGACCGAGGCTGAGCAGGATCAGACAAGATGGCTGACAGCTGCCAAAGAGAAGGTAGCTTGGTGCTCCGATACATCGGGCGACAAGTACAGCATCGAGGCTAAGCTTGCAACCATCCAAGAGCTGATCGCTTCAGTCGAGCAAGGAGAAGAGAAAACGGGTGTTACAGCCGCTAAAGTGGAACTCCTCAAGGCCGCTATGCCGCAGGCCCAGAAGAAATCTGAATTAGACGATTTAAAGACAAGAGGTCAGCATGAATTTAGCCTGTTTGTCCATGACCTGCAAGACACGAAACTGAAACTTGAGTCAAGCATGAAGCAATGGCAGGGATATGATGACCTATATAACGACTTGAATAAGTGGGTCAAAGAGACAGAGGTCAAATTAAGGAATGACGCAGGCTTAAGGGCAGATCTGCAGTCGAAACAGACACAGCTAGACTCATTTAAGAACGTCAAGAAGGACGTAGATGCCCACAAACCCGGAATAGAATCCATGTTACATCAAGCTGAAGATGTCGCTCAGACGAGCACTGATTCTAGAGTTCTTAACTATGCCCAGCAACTTACTGGACGATACCAGAACCTGAATAAGAATGTGAATGTAAGTTGCACACTAACTCACACTGACTAAGGTACGACACATTAATTTACATGTTTTTGTATTATTTAATGAAAACTCTCGTATTTCAGGAACATATAAACAAATTTGAAAACTTTGTTGAGGATCATGAAGACTACTTAGCCAAATTTAGAGACACCAGCGACTGGTTGAAGTTTGCCATCAGCAAATTGGACGCTAGCACCGACAGCACTGGCGAAATGGACCATGTTGAGGGCAGACTGGATTCTATCAAAGTAACAACTTAATAATTTGCTTTAAAACTCAGTTTCAGTTTTATATTTCAATAGCAGTATGCCCGTAGCGCGAATATGTGATGGACACGTTTCTATATATTTGACATTTGTATTCAGGAAATGCTTGAAGAGAAGGACCAAGGCCAGATGAAATTCAACTTTACCGTTGAAGCTGGCGAGAAGCTTTACCCCAACACATCGACGGAGGGAAGAGAGGTCGTTAGACAGGAGCTCCGATCCCTGCGCGATGGCTGGGAGAGTTACAACGACGGTTTGAGCGACGCCAGCAGGAGGCTGGAGCACACCGTGGTGCAGTGGGGCTCCTTTAACGAGCACTACGACCAGCTGCTCACCTGGCTCAAGGACATGGAGTACCAGCTGACCTGTGACATTGAGATGAAGAACACGCTGCAGGAGAAGAAGACGATGCTGGCGAATTACAGGGTATATTTAAGCTTCTACTCGCGTCCCTAACACTGGCGTTGATGTAGGGGTTAAATGTCATCCTGCAATTGTATAATGCGTGCTGGTCTTGGGATTTATGTGTGATTTGAGTGAAATTACTAAGACACTGGGATAAAGTTACACCTAAGGGTAAAGCAGTGTAGCAACGTCAGTATTGATGCAACCATGAAGTGTAGATTTAGATTCGAGATAACTAGATGTTAGAAAATAGATTAACACTGTAGTATTATTCTATCCGCCCAATAACCGGTACTCAACAACGTTAGTTTAGCCATCTCATCGAATCGTGTCAGTTTTGTCCAAGTCCTTGCATAGTCCTTTACGCTCATAAAGTTCCATGGATTTAACACATATCCACCCACATCCCGACACGTCTCAATGGTTAGGAAGTCAGAAATTACACATACATCATCTACCTATTCTCTATTTCTTTATTTTGTTTTTATATTCTTTATTTTTACCCGACCCCACTTGTACATTCGTCCCTGTTTGTTACATTTGTGTTTGATCAATTGAGTTTGGTTTTATTTTGTTTTATTTCATTTCTCATAGTTTTATTTTGTTTCTTTAAATTGTAATATCTTTGCCTCTTCAATCGTAGCTCCTATTAACCAATTTATGAAACACATATACCCAACAATTACTGTTTGCCTGGCTGTGGAACAAGTTCCAGTGTCATTACGTAATTTACTTGCACACATAATACACGGTTTGTATTAATGGGTTGATTATGAATGAAAAATCAAGAAGGATCCAAATAATTTAGACTATCAGATGTGTACAATGATATGGATGATTTTATTGTTGATACTTTTTATCGGTAATTCTTACTGGACACCTGTATCTCATGACTCGAAAATATGGTAGACGTATGGTAGTGAGCATAACCCTTAGTCTGGGTTATCTTGTGCCGATTCGTCAAATGTATATTATTTTACAGAGTTTGGCCCAGGAAATCCAGTCTCACCAGGGCATCGTCTTTAGTGTGACTGAGAGAGGCCAAAACCTCGAGTCGTCAGCGATATCCAGCAAAATAACCCAACTATCCGCCAGATACCAAATCATGAACTCTACAGTCAAGGTATGACGTTATAAAAATATTCAACAAGAATATAGCTGCTTTTCTTATAAAAAGCACACGTTTCCACTCTACTTGTTGTATTCTAGGATCATGTAAAAGAATGTGAGGTTTACGTGAGTAACCACCAGCAGTTCTCGGACACTTACGTACAGACACGTGAGTGGCTCGCCGGACTGGTGGAGAAACTGGACGTCTGCACCGAGCCAGCAGCTGATAAACACAGCGTGCAAAATAAACTCGACAGGCTACAGGTAGGCACAAACCATACTTTCTAATATATATTATTGTCAACATTCTTATTGTTCCACTATGAATTATTATCAGGTTTCAGACAAACGACCTGGCGGTCCTCATATCCTTAATCGTTTAACGATATTAAAACAGTTAGAT
>JAXGGS010246626.1:14325-26068 GCA_035585475.1 Armandia brevis | reverse complement strand
GACATTCCCTGTACGAGACATCCTTAGAATGCTTAGCGATATGGAGGATATGTACTAATAGCTTTAGACTTATGCAAGTGTAGATTAGAAACTGCATAAGATATATGTTAACTAGTACTGGGATGTGGTATTTGGTGCTGTGGATACATATATGGGCAATGCAACTTGTAGTCCTAGAGTGTTTATTGGCATGTGTCTTAATAGCTACGACGGTAAGCTGTGTACTAGATGGAGATAGGGTAAGATTAACCGCAAACGAATTGATATTTCATGCAATGGCGTTCAACTCGAATACTTGAGTGAACTACCGCACATTTATTCTTGCCATGTGTGTTACATTCAACTAAACTCACAATAAATTTGAGTTGTCAACTCTTGAACTGCACATTACCAAGTGGATGACTCTTGGTTTTACAAATGTGATAGCAAAACAGCACCAACTGATGTAATATAAGCATGTGATATGTTAAAAGATATGAAACAATCTAAAATCAGCATTAGATTATAAAAACAGTATACGAGGATTTGGGAAATGTAAATTGTTTATTATAATATCTCATCTTGCTATTTCACAGGAACTTCTGCAAGCTGTTAGAAGCAGACAGATTGACATTGACACACACACAGATGGAGGTCAAGTTTTAGCGCAAACTACCTCAGAAACTAGAGTCACAGTTTACACGACTCAATTAACCACAAGATACCAATCCCTCCTCAACTCAATCAAGGTCAGTAAGAGTAACAATGAGTAGATGACCAACTTCATCAATATTTCATATCATCGATTTAATCAGTTTAGCTCGTTCAATTGACCTATTTTCTCTTCATGTTTCTGCAGGATATTTTGAAAAAGTGCGAACAGAATGTCGATGAGCATGAGCACTTTAACGAGAAATACGGAGACGCCAGCCGATGGCTGAAAACCAACAAGGACAAATACGCCAAGAGCAAAGACCTGGGCAGCTCACGTGACGACCTGCAGATGAAGCAGACGATCGTGGCGGAGCTCGCGCAAGAGAAGGACGGTGGATTCGCCAAGCTCAACTCGGCCATTGAGGCCGGAGAGAAGCTGTACCCGAGCACAGCGGCCGAGGGCAGGGACACAATCCGCCAGCAGCTGCGCACCCTCAAACAGGACTGGGACACCCTCTATGACGAGGTGATGTCCTCCCAGAGACAGCTGGAGGTCAATCTGGTGCAGTGGACTTCTTTCGAGGAGAGCTACGACCAACTTGAAGCCTGGCTGAAGAACATGGAGGCCCAGCTAAAGGGGGAGGTCCCACTCCACACCACGTTTGAGGAAAAGAAAGCTCAACTTCAGACATACAGAGTAAGCAAATATGCTCAATCATCCGAATTCTCGTTTTCAATTTAACGTTCGTGAAGGTAATTTGAAATTGTCCCATATAATTGATGTACTATTTCATTCACTTCCGCAGAACCTTTGCCAGGACATCTTGTCATACCAGCGAGTGATTGACTCGGTCCTGGACAAGGCTCAGAGTTTGGCCAGATCCTCCTCTGATCCCCGAGTTACCAAACACACTACTCAAATCAACGAGAGATACACAGCGCTGTGTAAGAAAGCAAAGGTACGTCATCTCGCATACTTATTCAATTAATTAGGTTAGGAGAAAACATGTCCTTTGTATAAGCATGATATTGATGAGTTTGCTATCTCGTCTAATAGGATCGCGTATCTAAGTATGAAGATTACGCACGTGATCACCAACAGTACCACACCGCCCACACGGAGTGTGATGAGTGGATAAAGATGATGAAGGAGAGACTTGAGATGTGCACAGAAACCACGGGTGATCGTCATGCTTTACAAAACCGATTGGAGCGCATGGAGGTAAGCGCGCTTTTCAAATCAATACTGAATGATTTAATGAATTAGCCAAGGTCAATTTTAGTGCATGTGCACATGATTAGAAAAATTACTCGTAGTATCGTAGATATTGCATGCGATATTCATAATAAGAATATCGGACACACAATATTTACTCTCTATCTCTTTCGTAAATGTAGAAGTCGTAAGTTTACATTTAAGATTATAGCATGCAGTTTTATAATGTAAACGAATTTCATCGCATGTGTCTCCCGAAATGTTTTATTTTCCTTGTTTCTGACGTTGGCGCCAACGAGATCATTTAACGTCTCGTGCAGTATAGTCCCTCTTTCAGTTTGCCAACCACATGCAGCGCGTTCATGCCTCATTGCTATACGTTATATAACCAATTACAATCATTCATATAATGCTCCCAAATTTTCCATACATCAAATCTAATGTGATGCTCATTTTTAAATTATTCCATATTACTTCGATTGGCTCATTGCTAATATGAAAACAGCGTCGTTGTGTAAGTTACAGGTCGTCGCTTTGTTTTACGTGGAGAAGCCATTCTAACCTGCTGTATTCATGTGTGCTTTTTTTCTCTCTCACCATCACACATTCTACCTTTACAGTAATATTTGAATAAATATCAGCCTGCCATACTATAATAAATATTTCAAAGAATTGAAAGTAAAATAGACAAGAGCTAATGCTAAGAACAAATATTTGTGACATCAGCTTTAGTAGGATATCGAAACTTGTTTGAAAGATGTCAACTTTTATATTCTTCACTGGATTTCTTGCTCCAAAATACGATTTTCCCCAGTGTACATCATCGTTAGTCTTTATCTGTAGTGATACGCCAAATGGCTCCATACTAACAATTATGTATTTGGCGCTATTGAGAGTGGATTTTATACGCTGTAACAAACAGCCACATGTATCAATCTAGAGTGTAGTTGGTACTTGAACATTTGTACTCTTCCAAAACTACATTTAGATATCCTAGTAGATCTTATTTTAATCTCAATTTATTAGCGCTAGTTCGAACCATTTTCCTGGTTACGGACATGCATCTTACTTACAATCCAAGACTAGCTGCTATAAACGAGTTTACTGTAGGGCCTCTTATTAAATTTAAACCAACTAGAGATTTATTAATAGAGATTTTACATTGTCCTTGGCCCTTTGCATGAGAGCACGGATGTTACTTGGTTAACCGTAGATAATGTACAATTTAATTTACAAGACTCGAGCATGCTAGTTATGTTATTTGAATACACAAACGATTGTAAATAAGTCGAAGTGTTAGATAAAAGAACATTATGGTAGAATGTTAAACAAGAACACAACTAACCCATTCACTTTTTGAAATGAGTTTCATATCAAAAACTCTACTTACCCTTGTTTATTTATTTATACTTTTGCATGGACGCACGAGAATGCAATCACACATTTTAAAACATACATGTAGTTAAAAGTTTGTCTGAAATTTTGCAAATTTGTTTGCATGCTACACGATTACCATTGCAGTTATACACCCCTAAAAGTTGCTCCTCATTTACTGAACCGTAGCCATATTGATTATAAAGTAACAAATATACAATAATGTAACCGACATTGCTTGCATGATATCCTTGTGTCTCCCCTGAATGTTCATTTTACGAGCCTATACCTCTCAAACAATCATGTGATTAAATTCTGCTATGACCTTTAAAGGACGTGGCCAAGACTACTGCTGAAGGGGAACCCAAGGTTCGTAACACTGTCAGTCTGAGCGAGCTCCTGTTTTCCCAGACGTCACCGCGCGGACAAGAAGCGATCCACAGAGATGTGGAGGCGCTGAAAAATGATTGGGATGAACTGCAAACTCTTCTCACTGATGTAAGCTCGGTTCATGTATCTTACTGTCCTACATTGTTCCGCCATATTAACTATTATTCATGTTTTCTAAATCCATAAAACTATTCTAGGCCAAGAATGAACTGGAAAGAGTAATACAGCAGTGGAATGAGTATGAAGAACACTATGACAGGTGCTCTACTTGGATGAAAGAGTCGGAGGCTCAACTCAGAGGAATTGACTCAAAGGCTACTCTCCAAGAAAAACAGGACACGTACCAAAAACTCAAGGTAAGAGCCGAACGTGTTGTTTATCTTATTTCCTCGTCACTTTGAATTGTTGATTTAAAATTAGAATTAAAGTTTAGGACCTAAAGTTTAATGTGCACGCGCATTTTCATCCTTCGTTTACAGGGCTTGTTCGATGATCTTTGTTCCTACCAGACCGACGTTGATGAGCTGACCGACAAAGCTCAGTCTCTGCAGCACATGTCTGGTGACAGCCGCGTGTCCTCGCAAACCTCCCAGCTGTCTGCGCGATATCAGGCGTCCAGCCAGAGCGTCAAGGAGATGCTCCGACGCTGGGACACGTTCGTGCAGGATCACCAGAGCTACGAGGACGCCTATCACAACTGCTCCGAGTGGCAGAAGGACATCGCCAACCGGCTCGCGTCCTGCTCGGCCTCCGAAGGTGACAAGTTTGTCCTTCAGAGCAAGCTGACTAAAATACAGGAGCTGATGACGTGTAGGGATGAGGGATTCCGCAAGCTGCAGCAGACAGTGGATAACGGCCACCTCGTGCAGCCCAACTCATCGCCCGCCGGAAAAGACAAGATCAGCGAGGACATACAGAAACTGAGACAGACGTGGGACAACTTGGTGTCCGATATGAACGAGAGCAAGAACAATCTCGAGACCGCTGTATCTCAGTGGGATCTGTACGACGATACCACGTCACATCTGGAGAAATGGCTGGCGGAGATGCAGAGCAAGATCAAACTTGAGGGCGGTCTGCAAGCCAGCCTCCCCGAGAAAAGGGCTCAACTGGAGAGAACCAAGGTCATGCAGATGAACGTTGCCAGCCAACAAGCAGCTGTCAACAACCTTAAGGAGAAGGCCAAGAGCCTGGCGGACGCCACCAAAGACCCACAGATGGCGAGCCAGGCCAACCAGGTGGTAAAGCGGTATGAGGTGGTAGCAGAAGTGGTCAATGACTTCGTCCGGCGCTGTGAGCAGTACGTTGGCGATCACCAGGCGTACCAGGACATGTCCCAGGACGCGCGGGACTTCCTCAACACAGCTCAGGATAAGTTAGTAGCCTGCTCTGATATCCGCGGGGACAGACACAGTCTCGACTCGAAGAAGGAGAAACTCGACGAGCTGGAGCACATGAAACCAGAAGGTCAGCTCAAGTTGGAGGCAGCCACCGAGAAAGGAAAGGCGGCCATTCCAAATACGGGAGCCAGAGGTCAGGATGTCGTCAGAGCCGAGCTCAAATCTCTGGCTGATGACTTCGAGAGCTGGATGGCAAACGTCAGCGAGACTAGCTCGTTGCTGGAGAAGACTCTTCAGCAGTGGCACGACTTCGACGATTCCTACAGCCACCTCAACAAATGGCTGAAGGAGATGGAAGAGAAGGTGAAGGGAACGGTAGATTTGAAAACTAACATCGACGATAAACAGCTCGTGTACCAGCAATACTGCGCTCACTACGATGAAGTGGGATCTAAGCAACCCGCTTTTGATGAGTTGAGTGACAAGACTCAGTTCCTGCTTCAGAGCAGCACCGATTCCCGCATTACCGCCCAGCTTACACAGCTCAACTCCAGATACACCTCACTGACAGTGCACACCAAAGATATGATGAAGAAGCTCGAGCAATATGTGGAGCATCACAAAAATTACCGGAATTACTACCAGCGATGTGTCGACTGGCTCGAGGCTAGCAAGAAGAAACTGGAAGCCTGTGGCGATACATCTGGTAACAAAGACAACATCCAAGCTCAGCTGGAGAACCTACATGTAAGTCGCTTACATGCACGTGTATACGTTTATTTAATCTGATAACGAAGATATAATCATCCGATCGCAAAGAACTAATTCTAAATATATTGTTTTGCAGGAATTTATCGCCCTAAAAGAGGAAGGTCAGACTCACATTCACGCTGCCAACACGTGGGGTGACAAGGCCATGAGCACCTCTTCTCTGGAGGGGAGAGACATAATCCAGGCTGAATTAGCCTCCCTCCAGAGAGAGTGGGACGCTTTCCTGTCTGGTATCAGCAGTACAAGAACAACGCTCGAATCATGTCTGCTCCAGTGGAGTGACTTCGACGACAGCAGCGAACAGATACAACGCTGGCTCAAGGACATGGAGAGACGCCTCAAAGACTCCGAGCCCAAGTCCGATCTCAGTGAAAAGAAGGCACAGCTTCAGAGATTCAAGGTATGCGTGTTGATACTGAAACGCACAATGCTAGTAATTGTAACCTTATATCAATCGTTAGTCATGTATATTGCACAAATCTTTATTTTGAATCTTGAGAGCACAGCTTATGAATGTATATCTGTTCTGCACAGGGCTTGAAGCAAGATATTGGAGCATATGAGCACATGATTGAGTCTGTAAAGTCTAAGGCTAAAGACCTTACCACAAAAAGCCAGGGTTCTAAGCTGACCACTGAAAGTGCACGTATCGTCGATAGATATGAAAATATTGTTGACAAAGTCAAAGTAAGTGCATGATATTTCCCGGTGCTCAATATTTGGAATCAACTGTCTGCGAACCACTGCATGACGCTTTTTACCAGGTTAACTAACTGTCTTATTCACACTATTTTCTTTTAGGAACTAGTAACCAAGCACGACAGTGAGGTCATTGAGCACCAAGCTTTCCAGGAGGCTTCTGGTAGCTTCCAAAACTGGTTGCGCTCAGCCCGTGAAAAGGTAGCCACGTGCTCCGACACGTACGGCGACAAGCCAACCATTACCGCTAAGATTGAGAAATTATACGGAATGGAAAAAGACGAAGAGGACGGATCTGAACATCTGACCAAGGCGCGAATCGCCGCCGATACGATCTTGCCGGGAACCGCCAAACCGGGACACCACCGCATAGAGCAGGAACTGCAGATCCAGAACCAGGACCTGGCCGATTTCAAAGCGCAGGTGAAGCTCTGTCTCGACAACCTGAACAGATGTCTCGGTCAGTGGGAAGAGTTCGAGGTTGCTGCGCAGGCGTTCTCCAACTGGCTGACAGATATGAGCGCCGACCTTAGAACAGAGATCGAGCTGAAGACAGACTTAGCCGAGAAAGAAGACCAGCATGGGTCCCTCCAGGTAGACGCACAGATAAACCTGCAATGGTCTTCTATTTTAGATTTGTCGCGCAAGACCATCGATCCTAACAATTTTCGTTATTTTCAGGCACGACACACTGAGATTGTGTCTCGCCAAGCTGAGATGGACTCGGTGAGTCAGAAAGCTCAGTCCCTCTTGGAAACCAACTCGGATGCCCGAGTCTCCCACTCGATAACCCAGATGACAACAAAGTACCAGGCGCTGCTGTCGGGTTCTAAAGACACCCTGAAGAAAGCAGAGACGCAGTGCAATGAGCATCGTAACTACATGGTGGCCGCTGATGACTTCAACACCTGGCTTAACTCGACCAAAGAGAAGGTTTCTGTTCTCACCAATGTGGTTGGTACCAAGGAGGAACTGGAGAGCCGACTCACCAGAATCAGGGTAATTGCGAAGATACTGTTTTATGCACAATGAGTCTTCAAATGTTACCCACGTTTTTCTTTGGTTATCTCTTAATTGATAAACGTGCCTCGTAAATAAATTTAAAAGTGCTCATGTCCTTTAATTATTTCTTCTGTTCTTGCTTTAGGAGCTTGAAACAGCCCTTGATCACGGTCATGCTAAAATGAGGACATGCTCAGACCAGGGTGACAAAGTCCTCCCTAAGACCAACTCAGAGGGTTGCCAGACGATCCGAGAACATATTGAAACTTTCCGCGCTGAATATGACAGCCTTAAATCCCAGATTATCCAGGGCAAACATGGCATAGGTTCCATGGTCTCCAACTGGTCAAACTTTGACCGCATGTTTGAGCAGTTGAACCAGTGGGTTAAGGAGACGGAAATGAGAGTGAAGACCGACTCAGGTGTGAAAGCCGATCTGGCGGAGAAGAAGGCGCACCTGGAGAAGATGAAGATGCTGAACAAAGACATCACCCTACACCAGGGACAGATGGATAACCTCCAGGAGAAATGCGCCCAGCTGCAGGAGCCGAACATCCAGGCTACGGTCGGGGATCTCGGCACCAGGTATGAGAAGCTGAAGGCGGACACCTCCGAGCACGTGGTCGCCCTCGA
Source organism: Armandia brevis (assembly GCA_035585475.1). NCBI lineage: Eukaryota > Metazoa > Annelida > Polychaeta > Opheliidae > Armandia > Armandia brevis. The sequence goes on along the minus strand of JAXGGS010246626.1, from coordinate 18,010 downwards.
GCAACAGGTGGGCGAGCACGAACAGTATAAGACGTCCTACAACCAGTGCACATCCTGGGTCATCTCCACCAGACAACAACTCCAGCACCTGCTCGATGCTTCAGGACCAAAGAGCGAAATACAGAGAAAGCTCAACCAACTACAGGTAAACAACTTAGACAATTCATAATGTGTAAACAACAAATATACTACATCACTAAAGTGGTTGAAAGCTAATATATGTTAACACTGTGCAATATGTTGATAATAGAAGAAGATGATGATATTGTTATGTTTTCCCCAGGATATAAAGTCAGCCCTTGGTGATGGAGAAGAGATGTATAATCAGACCCAGACGCTCAGCTCACAAGTTCTGGAGAGCACATCGGCCGCCGGCTGTGACCGAATCAGACAGGAGATGCAGATCCTTAAAGAGGAGATGGACGGTCTCCTTAGTAACGTCGCTGAGGCGGAAACAGGTCTACAGATCTCCATCAGCACGATCGAGGAGTTTGATGCCGAGCATGAGCAGTTCGTCCAGTGGTTGACTGTGGCCGAAGACAAGGTCAAGGCCAGCTCCCACAGCTCAGATTACCAAGCTCCCGCTCAGGTGGAAGCTGAATACGAAGTAAGTTATCTGGGGGTTTTTTTCACCGGTCTATTAATCTTTATTTTTGCCATTGTTAAGGATGAAGATTAAATGGCATTTTTTGTTTTTTAGAATATCCACGAGGAGATTCTGACTCACAAACCAGATTTAGACAGGCTGACGGCCAAGTGTGAGACAGTCCTCCAGAGGACAACCGATCCAGCCATCTCTACATCAGTGATGCAGCTGGCGACCAGATACCAGTCTCTGCAAGCTACTGCCAAGGTAAACTTTCATACTTATCTCTTTCATGCCACCATGTACATACATTTCAACCCTCTCGACTATTTTCTTCAGTGTGTTTTTGAATTGCGATATGTGGATTATATTTATACATGTACCATGGTAATATTTTTGATATTCCTTTTTCTTCTCGAGTGCTCTAAATAATATTTCTGTTTATAAAACTTGTTTAATGCGGAACAATTCATAATTTTTCTTCGTGAACTTCTGCTTTCAAATTAAGAGATGCTTAGTTGTAAGTTTTGAATTAGTAAATATTCGCATCACATGATACAAAAACAATGTACAACCATTTGTGTACTAACTTTGGCTGTAATCACATACTTCCACATAGAAAAAGATGTATATTACCTTAGTACACAACACTCACTTTCGTTAATCATCTATGAGCATAACAGTAACAGAAACGTAACAGAATCTCATATTGGTAGATTAAATCCACTAGCTCTAACCAAATTATATGCGAGAGCTTGAATTGTGATTTTATTTCTCTGTATTATACTTTTCTTTGATGTCTACGTGTTTCTTCAATGTGTTTATTTGTGTGATGTTTCTTAGTCTGAAGCTGAAAAACAAGAACAGGTATCTAGTACATGCATTACGATTTAGTTCTTCAGCAGTTCAATTATCAGCTTCAATAAATGCATGACGGGATGTTAAAAGTTATAAACTAACTTGTTCCTTTTGCAATGTTTGTCGATGTGGGAAGCGAACTACGCGTTAGCGTCCCTCTGTGCTTATTTATCCTTTTCCAATGGTTCCTTACTAAAGTTTTTATTTTATTATTTTACTTTAATGCTTTGGAACTTGAACCTAAAATCGAGAAACATTAGCTCTTATATATAACAATCTCATTGGACCCAGCCCTATATACGATGCACATGTACTTGTATACATGTATAACCCCCTTAACTCCATCGCATAATATAAAATAACATTCAGTCTAGTTTTAGTATATATCAACTTGCATTCATGCTTTATTTGAATACTAGCATGTAGCTTTCAGGAAAGGGATGAATACTTTGAATTGCTTATATATTTAGAAGAATGGTTTAACACGTTCATTGAAAGGAAATGAACACGATAAAACGTACAACATTGACAGAAAACTTGCTACTAATACTTGTACCGTACTTATTTCTGATGATCAATTCCAAATTAGTCTTTCATTCTTTAAATGGGATAAGTTATGTCATGCAGTGAGTGAAACTATTTGATTTTATTCACAGGAATCCAGCAAGCGTCTGGAAGAATTCCTCAGAGACCAGAGGTCTTACCAGGAAAGTCACCAGTCGTGCCTCGCATGGCTTGAAAGCGTGAAAGACAGGCTTTCAAAGTGCAACAACGTTGTCGGTGACCAGAAAGTTATACAAAATAGACTCGATTCTGTCAAGGTAAGCACTATACTATAACTTTGTTTTGTATAGAGCTAATATAGTCTCATGGATTACAAGAACGTGCCCCCCTACATAATATATTGTGTACCGGTTCTTTTCTAATAATTATGGAACGAATTTTTTACAGCATAATTAATAACGGATTTTATTGTGTTTAGGAGATAATCGCTTCCTTTGACGAGGGTTTCCGCCGCGTGAACAATGCGTGTGAGCAGGGACAGAAGCTGCTGCCCCGAGCCAGCCCTGATTCCCGTGGCCAGATTGAGGCAGAGGTCATGGAGATCAAGCGGTTCTGGGACAGTCTACAGCAGGAGGTCAACGAATGCTGCGGAAAACTAGAGAGTCAGCTCAACAAGTGGAGAAGCCACGGTGACTGCCACATCTCCCTGCTGCAGTGGCTCGATTCTATCGAGGGCGAGCTGAAGATGGGAGTCGAACCCAAAGCAGAACTCACTGAGAAGAGAGCCCAGCTTGAAAAGTTCAAGGTTAGTTCTGGCTCATTGGTAATTTGATGGGTCTTTCACATATATGCAGAGTCATATATCTACCCCGAGAACGTTGACGTCTTGTAATGCAATACATCTATTGAACCCTGAAATGTAGTCATTTATGACCACTTGAGGTGGCGTCTTTAAATTGTGTATTTGTGAGCAACACGTGGAGTGGCGCTTGAATGTTTGTACGTGAGGTGTATCGTGTACACTAATCTACAGAAGCTCTTATCTTTCCTTTTATTTACTTTTGCGAGTGATCATAATCATGATCACAACTCGCTATTTCCCACCTAACAGGATGGATAAATAATGTTACATTTGATTCAGATCATAGGCGTATGTAATGTTTAAATATAGTAATTTCGCAGGAAAACAAAGGTAAAATATGAAGTATTTTTCTATAACAAATTTTTGTTTGTTACAGTCGTTGTTGTCGAGCCTGAACAGCCGTCATGAGCAGATGGACGAGCTGCAGGGTCTGGTCGGCCAGCTGAAGGAGAGCTGCCCCGACAAGGATCTGGCTGGACAACTCGAGGAGCTCCAACAGCGTCACCAACGAGCAGTACAAGAAGTCCAGGTAAACTGTCTACTTATCCAGTCGTATTCAATGATATTTCACTTCTTTCAACTTATACATACATGTATGTACTGCGTGCCTTGATGCATACATTGTACTTATTTATAATCCGAGTTAAGGATATGATTACCAATACGAATGTAACACGTGTTGATGTTCACAGGAGAATATTGAAACGCTCGAGACCGCCTGTGGCCTCCAGAAGTCGTACAGAGAAGCGCTACAGGAGTGTGAGAAATGGATACTCCAGATGTCGTTCAAGCTGATGGCTCACAACACGCTCGATGTGAGCACAGTGGAGCGTACAGAACAACACATACAGAGACACCAAGTGAGTAGAGCATAC
>JAXGGS010246293.1:0-15203 GCA_035585475.1 Armandia brevis | reverse complement strand
TACGAAACTTGCTGATGATGTCGTTTGACTCGAAGTTCACAAAATATACAGCGATATTACCAACATGGTGTATAGACAGAGCATTCTCTTTCACAACCACCATTCTGATACCATCACCACCATATTCAGCAAAAACATTAAGCAAGTTAAAAAGTTCTACCAAACTTTTGGCCACACGAATGTCTTCCGTAGTCTGTCTACCACCGTTGATTTCATAGGCTCGAATCTCATCAATAGTCATGAGAGTTTCTTCCGACTGCCCGTCAGGTTCTCCGGTTTGCTGATTACAATCTTCCTTAAACCGTCGAACGCCATTCCAGCTGACCTCTTGGTCACGAATCTCTCCAGTAAACTTGTCACAAAAATTCCAAGTATAACCTTTTCTGTTAAAGTGCCGACATTGAGCATAAGAACCAAACTCATGCATAGAACCCCCAGTATAACCGTTGTACATAGGAAGTCCTTCACAATCAACAGCGGCAAAAGCGCCTGCTGATAAACTCCATAGCATTAAAGTCGCTAGTAAACTTTTTAGATAAAATTTCATCGCGTCTCCTAAAATAACCGACATGCAGAGAAGCCGAATGTTCCCCCAATAAGTCGGTGTTATCACACTCTTGCAAAAAAGGCACCTCCATCTCCAAAAAAAACCATACCTTTTTTTACCAAAAAAGCGAGAATTAATTTTTGGTTTTTTGGTAAAAGAGCGTGAACCTGTATCTTATGTGTCTGGTTCACGCTCTTTTGTATTTAGGTGGAGATTAGTTTTTATTATCTTGATACATTTTTACAGATTTTTCAAAAGCTTCTTTTGCTTTCTCTTTCCCTTCAAAACCCAGGACCTCTACTTCTTTTTCTTGGATTTTTTTGTATGTTTTAAAGAAATGTTCCATCTCTTTTGTTCAATGTTTATTAACATCTTCTAAATCTATTACCTCGTTAAATCTTGGGTCATCTACAGGAACGGCTATAACCTTGTCGTCTCTCTCGCCATCATCAATCATTCTCATAATACCTACCGGTCTACATCTAACCAAAATACCAGAAGCAAGTGGGTGGGTAGTAAGAACTACGACATCTAAAGCATCACCATCATCAAAAAGACTCTGTGGAACAAAACCGTAATCAAAAGGATAATCCTGAGAAGTATGCATTACTCTATCAAGAGCAATCAAACCCGTCTTCTTATCAATCTCGTATTTATTTTTTGAATATCTTGGTATTTCGATGATAACATTCATCTCATCAGCAGAACCTGCTGGAACATCGTGTAATAAGTTCATTTGTCTGTATTTAATTATTTTTTAAGTCAAAAGATTATATCATGTTTTAAAAAAAATAAAAAAATAAAAATAAAAACTCTTGGCGTATTTACTTTTTATCTTAAATTATCTATATATTTTCTCTTATTAACCAGATGCTGATTGTAAGTTTTGGCATAATAGAACTTGCCATCGAGACCCGTAAGATAGAAGAGTTTATCTGTGGTGTTTGGGTAAAGTGCCACCTCTAAAGTTTTTACAGAGGGATTTGCTATTGGTGTCGGCGGAAGACCTTCATTTTTGTATGTGTTGTACGGAGAGTCCACTTTTAGATGACTATATTTAGTTCTAGATATATGTTTTTTTTCTATGTAGGAAAACACGGCATCTACTTGAAGAAACATTCCTTTTCCAACCCTATTTCATAAAATCCCAGAAACCTCTTTTTTATCTCACTCTGGAGCGCTTCCAGCCTCTTTTTCAATCAAAGAAGCCATTACCATTATTTTATCCAGAGACTTGTCACTATTTTTTATTTTTTTAATTATTTTTTCGGTCTTTTTATTAAAATTATCTTTCATCTCTTTTATGATCATCTCCTCCGTATCGAAAGGTGAAAATTCATATGTATCTGGATATAAAAAACCCTCATCATCTTTGGCAATTTCTATAAATTTTTCTTTATCAAATTTTAAAATTTTCTTGCTTTTTTCTATTACCTCTGCGACTTGGAAATTATTTAATCCCTCCGGGAACGTTATCCTAACGGGATCTATTCCCGAATCACCTCTTGCTAAAACTTCATGGATTTGAAAAACATCAAGTTTATTTTCAAAGAAATATTTCCCAGCCTGAGGTCCAGAAAGATTTTTACCTTTTCAGGACTGGACTTTATTATAAATATTAAAAACTAATGCGGATTTTATAACTCCCTCCTTCTCTAGAAATTTACCTATCTCATCAACAGTCATTCCTTGTTGTATGTCAAAATACTCTTGGATTGGAAAATTTTCAGCAGGACCCGAGACAAAAAAGAAAGCAAAAAAGAAAGTTATCGGAGATATAATAAAAGCAATAACTAATAAAAAAATAAACTTTTTAAGCCACTTTTTATTTTCTACTTTCTGGTGAAATCTGTATTGATTTTCTTGTTCCATATTTCTTAAAATGGTAAATTTGATGGCGCCTCACCTTTCTTAGACTCTTCCCTTTCAAAAGTTGGGGTTCCAACGACTGTTGACGGTAAATGAAAAATTGTAGCAAGTTCCTCGGTACTCAAAATAAAGTCATTATATTTTTGCATTTTATTTAAAAAAGGCAAGAAAGAATGTGGCCCCAGGGTTTTAGAATCTGTAAAATATTTTCTCCTTTTAAAATCTGCAAAAAAATCTTTCTTTATTTTTTTTATCTTTCTACCATCCTTAAAATCATTTCACGGATAATTAAATGAAGTTGCAAATCCTCCAGCATTTAGTCCGTTTAAATTCTGAGAATTTATTGTATTAAAAATTGAAGTAAGTGCGGAAATGTTGGAAGCATTAAAATCACCATCCAAATCAGAAAAATAAACTGACCTGATACCAGTCCAAAATGACTGCTTTGAGATATTACGAGCAATAGAGTCTATCACCTCTTTTTCAGATTCTGTATCCAGTCTCTTCCCACCACCTTCATCTTCCTTAACAGTTCTCAACTCATCAAGTATCTTTTTCGCCTCCTCATTTCAATCATAACTCTCTTCCAGTTTTCAGTTTTTTAATATATCAAAAAACCCAAACTTTTTTTTTCCAGAGTCTTTCCTTTGCCCTCTTATAACAAACTGTATCCACATATTTTCTCCTTTTTCGATATTTCCCATAACTTCCAAAACATGGCTTATGGGGTCAACAGTTTCCTCTGGTTTAAGTCCGGGCTTGTCTAGGCCGAAATCTTTATATGTTTTGATTGGATATGGATCTGCTTTTGAAAGTTTATACTCTACTCCGAATAAACCCTGCTTATTTGGATCAAATTCATAAAACTTTGTATAGTCCAAAACTTCGATTAGTTGAACTGATGGATATTGGGAATAAAAGGCCGCTTCTATAACTTTTTTGAATTTTTTAGAAGCTCATATATAAAATTTTACTCGCCCCCCTTTTGAAACCATTTCTAACGAGAGGTAATTTCTCCTTTTCCCCACAAAATTTCTATCGAATCAAGTAGATTCTCCCGAAGTGGAGTGAAGTGCTGAAAAAACAAGCTCCATAGCCAAGGGAGTTTTTGTTATCTCTTTGGGCATATTTATCTCAAAAATAATCTTCTCATCCGCTAGGACAAACCCCTTATTTTTCAAAACAAAATAACTTTCTTTTATAAGGATTAAAATAAACACCAACAAAATTATTGGCAAAAAACTTATAAAATAATAAAAAAAAATTTCAATGTTTATCATATTTTATTTTTTAGAAAGAATCAAAAAAACTATCTTCCTCTGACTTTAATTTTCCTTCTGAAAATATCTGTTGATCGTTATCTTCCTGTTCCGCAAATTTTACCAAAAAATCTCTCTCAAGTAATGACTGTAGAACTCTTTTTCTGTTTACTATTTCTAAAGATAAATCTATTTTCTCCGCAAAATATCTTGCGTCATTGGCTAATATAATCTTATTTTTATTTAAATCTTTTGAATGGTTAAAATATTTGTCATTTATCTTTCAGTTGTAGGTTACATCATCACCATCCAAATCATCCATAAAATAAGGCACTGCCATTATTTCCGCATCCAGATTATTAGAAAAAATATTTGGAACAGCTATGTTTTTAAAAGAAAATGGAAGGCTTGGTTCTAAAAGATAAAACTCAGCCTCAGAATTTTCTGGCTTAAATATAATATAGTTTTTAGCTATTATACCCCCGTCCAAAGACGTAACTTGGACAGAAATCCTCGTTTCACGGGGAAAAGCATCTAACCTATTTATCTTGTATGTTGATTTTCCAAACCCAGAATTTTTTGAATCTATGTCAAAATTTTTGTATCAAGTATAAACCAAAGAATCTTTTGAAATATTTTGACCTTTGGAATTAATCAAAGAAGGAAAGGCATAAACTGTTAGTTTTGAATTCGATAATAGAGTTGACTTCCCCTTATATCCGAAAGGAACATGTGGATTTTCCAACTCATAAATTAAATCTACTTCTGCTGGAATTATAGAATAATTTTTTTCTACAATTCCACCATCTAATTTCTTAATTAGTATCTTTAAATCTGTAGCCCTACCAAAGTCCCCGGTTGTAAAAAAGAATGTCTTTAAACCTATTTCTTTATATATAACAACATCATTTACTATCACACTAATTTCCGATGAATTTACATCAAAAGAATAAGAATTTAACTTAACTTTTACCCTCTCGTTTGCTCCCGGAACCTCTGGAACCATTGTAATTTCGAGACTATTTAGACCTATCTCTTGAGAATTGACTTCACTAAAAAAAAACAAAGAAAAAAATAATGAAAAAATAATAGTTAATAAAATAAAAGATTTTCTATCAAAAATTAAAAAGATATTTTTTATATACATATTGTCATTTTAGCAGAAAAAAATAAAAAAAACAGTACAAAACAACCGTCTTGTTTTACTGACAAAAAAAAATAATCATACTTTATGTATGATTATTTTTTCTATAAATCAACCACCCTATCAAGTTCATCAAATGATATGCTGCCATGTATAACCTTAATGATACCGTCCTCTTTAATTGAAAGAATGCCCTGCCTTCTCGTCTCATCTATTATCTCCCTTTCAGTCGGTCTAGTTTTTAGTAGTTCCTCAAGGCCTCTGTCCATTAATACCGCCTCGACTATTGCAACCCTGCCTTTATATCCAGTACTATTACACTTGTCACAACCAACAGCTTCACATATGGTGTATTCTTCGCTTTTATCTAAATATTTTTCTTTGTTTTTTATTCCACTAAAAATTTCTTTAATTTTATTGCCCTTTTTCTTGTTCTTGTCTAAAAATAAATTAATGGGTATTTTACAATGTACACAAAGTTTTCTCACAAGCCTTTGGGCCATTATTATATTTATAGCTGTTGCTAATATCTTTGGGTCAATACCTAAATCTAAAAAACGAGGAAATGCTCCAGCGGCTGAATTAGTGTGAAGTGTTGAAAGAACCAGGTGTCCAGTCAGGGCTGAGTTTACAGCAATAGCAGCAGTCTCAGAATCTCTAATCTCACCTACCATAATTACGTCCGGATCCTGCCTTAATACAGACCTCAAACCCGATAAAAAAGTATAGCCCTTTTCTTTGTTAACTTGAGTTTGAGTAACACCATCAACATGATACTCGATAGGATCTTCGATAGTAATTACTTTTATATCTGGGGAAATTAATTTACGTAAAAGTGCAAAAAGGGTTGTAGACTTACCAGATCCAGTAGGACCAGTATTAATAATCATACCGTTTGGTTTATCTACCATCTCTTCCATAACATCTAAAAAATAGGGAAGCATGCCCAAATCTTCAAGCGGAACCGAGATAGCGTTAGGGTCTAAAATCCTCATAACAATAGATTCTCCGTAAGCATCCGGTAAGGTCGATGTTCTTATCTCTATATCACTGTCAACCATCTTTATAGTGAATCTGCCGTCCTGAGCATTATTTTTTATATTTATCTTTAATCCAGCAGTAAGTTTAATCCTCTGTAAAATTCTGTTGTAAGTGACTAAATCAAAATTTACAATTTCTGTAAGAACACCATCTAGTCTAAACCTTACTTTTGCATTTTCTTCCGAAGTCTCTATGTGTACATCTGAAGCTTTCAACGAATAAGCTGAAAACAAAATAAGCTCGATAACTTTCGAAATCCTATAGGACTTAGTTGAAGTTAGCGCTTCTTGAATAATTTCTCTTGCAGAACCAAGAGTCTTTATCTGATCTACAACGTCTTGAATATCGGCAGAAGAAATATCAATAACCCCCTTTTCCGTCTTAACTGAATATGAGATATCTCCGTATCTGCTCCAAGCTCTTTCTATAGACTTCTTTGAAGCCATATATACAACCACATTGAATTTTTTTTCCCTGAGTTTTTCTATCTCTTCTTTCACCAAAGTTGGCAAAGGTGAACGAACAGCAACATGTATCTTTCGCCCAACCAAATCAAAAGATGCTATTCCAGCGGCTTTGGCCCTATCTTGGGGAATAAGTTTTAATGCATCAGTATTTATAGGTCTCATCGTTAAGTCTGCATACTCTATCCCCGCTTTCTTTGCATAAATTTCAACCAAAAACTCCTCAGAATCTGACTTGAGTTTTTTCAACTTTTGCATATGTTTAGCAGGAGTGAATTTAACCATGGCTTTATTTATGAGAAGAAAAACAACTTGGTCATTTTTCCCATCTTTATATAAAATAATTTTAACATAAAAATAATAAAATTAACGATTATCTTGATTAACCATCAATTTTATTAAATAGACTATTTCATAGACTCCATCCCAGAAACAATTTCAGAAATTTCTTGTGTAATTTTTGCCTGCCTTTCTTTATTGTATTTTTTCCTCAAATCTTCGGCTAGCTCATTTGCCTTATCAGTTGAATTTTTCATCGCCAACATTCTTGCTGAATGTTCTGAAGCAAAAGATTCTAAAAGAGAATTATAAACAGAGATATTCAACACAAAAGGAGCCAAACTTTTTACAACGTCTTCAATGTTGGGTTCAAAAATATATGCCTCAACATCAGAACAGTCTATGTCTATCAATTCTGTATCAGAAAATTTACCCTTATTGGGTGCAATCTCTGTTAAGAATTTCTTCAGCTCACTATAAACAACTGGTAAAATAGTTTTGGAAACCGCTTTTTGTTCACTGGTATTAACAAATTTTGTATACACAGAAATAATTTTTGAAAATTTATTTTCTCTATAAATCTTTTCCAAATAATCTGATATTTCCCCCATCTCCTCTACCGGAGTTTTTTCCGAAATTTCTGTAAAATTTTTCTCGATCTCAAAGCCCTCTTTTTTTAAAAACTCAAAAGCTTTTTTTCCAACACAAATAACAGAAAAGTCTTCTTTTCCAATATTATTTTCTTCAATAGTTTTTATAAATTTTTTAAATAAAAAATTATTCATTCCACCAGTCAGACCTTTATCTGGAGAAATTAAAACTATCGCTGTTTTACCATCTTTTGGTAAATTTTCTGAAAAAATTTGATCTATATTTTTAGACACAACCTTTGAAATTCTTTTTAAAATAGAAAAAACCATGAAGGAATATTCTCTGCCCGCAAGTGCTTTTTTTTGAGCATCTCTCATCTTTATTGCAGAAATAGATTCCATGGCCTTTGTAACCTTAGCGGTTTTTTTTACCCCATTCATTTTTTCTTGAATTTTTTTTAATGATGCCATACAAATTTTTCATATATTATACATTATGTTGAAAAAAAAGAAAAACTTGTTATAATTCTTTTACTTTTTTAGGGAAAAAAAAAATTTAAAAAAAAGTATGCCCGTGTGGCGGAATTGGTAGACGCGCTGGTCTTAGGAACCAGTGAGGTAACTCATGGAGGTTCGAGTCCTCTCGCGGGTACAGATATACCAAAAGAACTCCAAACGGGAGTTTTTTTGTAAAAAAACAGAAAAAATGTTTTTTTATGTTAAAATTTAATTAATAAATTAATAATAATTTAAATAATATGAATGAAAAAACTTTAATACCCTTGTCAATTTTAATAGCTGGTATTTTTATCGGACTGGCAATATATTTAACTTCCGCTGAAAAATCACCAGTGCTTGTAGAGAAAGATACCCAGGAAGAAAAAAAGATATCGGCAAAAATAGTAGATCCGCTTAAAGACCATATGTTGGGAGACAAAAACGCAGAGATTTTTCTAATAGAATATTCTGACCTTGAATGTCCATTTTGTAAAAACTATAACAAGAATGTCACAAAAAAACTACAACAAAAATATCAAAATAATGAAAAGTTGGCTTTTGTATTTAGACATTTCCCTTTAACTTCAAAACACCCCTCATCTTTTGAACAAGCGGTTTCTTTAGAGTGTGCTGCGCAGCTCGGTGGAGATGATAAATTTTTTGAATTTAAAGAAAAAATATTTTCAGAAACAGCATCGGATGGTAATTTTTCATCTACTAGGCTTTCTGAAATATCACAAGAACTAGGTCTAGAAAGAAATGACTTTGATGAATGTTTAAAAAGCTCAGATAATATAAAAAGAGTAAGCGACTCCTACGATGAGGCTATATCTATCGGCCTGAAATCTACACCTTCTGTCTTTATTCAACTCAAAAGCGGAGAAACATACTCTGTGCCAGCAGATTACGAAGTTATCAAAAATCTTATAGCAGCATATTTTTCTGAAGAAAGATAATCAAACTTATAATTAAAAAAAGTGGTGTTGCCACTTTTTTTATTTATCATCAACAGATATGCTTTTGAATATATTATTTTTTATATTTTTTTGATTAATCTCTCCCTTTATTTTTTCATCTCATCTTTCCGGCCCTCCGTTTATGTATCATAAAAAATAAGTAATAATAAAAAGACCTAGAAGGATTTTTCAAAGCCCAATTGACCTCTCTTTTTTTACTTCGCTCCCTAAATTTAAATCTCAATCTGACATTTTTTTATTTGAAAGTTTTTTGATGCTCTGGGCAAAACCTTGCCACCCTTGATCCAACTACTTTTTTTTCTATTATACCACCACAGCCTTTCTTTTTACAAATAGTTTTTTCGAGTTTGTAACAGTCATGATATTTTTGGAAACCCCCTCTTCTTCCTTCAATATTTCGAAAATCTGACATGGAATCTCCCCCTATGCTTATAGACTTCTTTAAAATCTTTTTAGCATATTTGATAATTTCTTTTAATTGAAATGATGGTACGGCAGATATTTCTGATTCTGGATGAACGCCCACTTTTCACAAAATCTCATCTGAATAAATATTTCCTATACCGGCAATAAACTCAGGGTTCATTAAGACCGTCTTTATCTTCCCTCGCGAATTACGGGCAACTTTTGAAAACTCAATCGGGCTTAAATCAAATGGCTCTGGACCAGTATTAGAAAAATATCTTTCTATCTCTTGTGTATTCTTCAAAAAAACTGAACCAAACTTTCTCATATCTGAAAGTGCCAAAACTTTTTTGTCAGAAAAAATAATCACAAAGTGAATAAATTTATTAAAAGGATCCCTTAAGGGGTTTTTCTCTATCTCTTTTTTCTTTTGTCCGGTTTTGTCCCCCACCAACTCTTCTCTTGAAATATAACCATCTCTTGGAATAAAAATATTTTTCTCATTATCAAAAAAATAATCTCCATAAAGCAAATGCCCCGTCATCTTAAGATGAATTAAAATAGTTTTTTCATTTGATAAATGTATCTGTATATTTTTTGCCCTCCTCTCCGCTTTTAATATTTTTTGCCCAGAAATTTCTTTTGAAAATTTTTTAAAATATTTGGGGTCTTTTATAGACTCCTTTCCGTAATAAAAATCCGACTGATAATCTGTTCAAACTGAAGAAATCTTTTTTCCTTTTATTTTTTTGTTTAATCCATCAACAACTGTCTGGACTTCTGGTAATTCTGGCATGATTTTTATAAAAAAATTATATCATATCTTTTTTGTTGAGTAGAAATTACCCTATACAATTTCTACTCAACAAAAAAGATATGATATAATTTTTCTATGAATAAAAAGATTTTCTTACTATTTTTTATACTTACATCTTTAAGTATTTTTATCACTTCATTCGCAGAAGAAGACGTACAGGAAATACAAAAACAAATAAAAAACTCAGACAAAGAAATAGAAAGACTTCAAAAAGCAATAGAGGAATCTGAAAAAAAAGTGTCGGAGCTTTCTGGAGAGTCAGTCAGTTTAGAAAAAGAAATTGCAAATTTAAATTACTTAAACTCCAAGCTAAAAAAAACTATTTATCAGAAAGAAAAAGATATAAATAAAATCTCTGAAACAATTTCCACTATTTCCGAAAAAATACAAAAAAATAATCAGGATGTAGACAATCTAAAAAAAAAAATAAGAAATAATATTTTCACAATAAACCAAATCTCTAGTGCTTCTATTTTTGAAAAAGTCTTAGCGGGAAAACAACTGTCAGATATTACTGATGATGTGGTCAAAATAGAAACTATACAAAAAATATTTCAAAAAGATATCAGAAACTTCGAAAACATTTTGAAGAATCTTGATGTGGAAAAAAATAAACAGGAACAAGAAAATCAAAAACTTGGAAAAGAAAAAGAAGAACTTTCTGATAAAAAGTTTCTGCTGGAAAAAAACAAAAAAGACAAAGATTATCTACTGAAAATAACAAAAAGTGAAGAAGCTAATTTTAAAACACTTTTGAATAAACAAAAAAAAGACAAAGAGGAGTTTGAAAAAGAGCTGTTCGAACTCGAATCAAAACTTAAATTTATTTTAGATAGAAATTCAGTCCCCAAAAAACAGGTTGGACTTTTTGCATGACCGACACCAAAAAGATCAGACAGAATATCACAGTTTTTTGGTTATACTGATTTTCACAGTAATTATTCTACACAAAAAAGGCATAATGGAATCGATATAGCTGTCCCCACTGGAACAAAAGTCTACTCTGTAATGAGCGGAATAGTCTCAGATACTGGTGATTCAACTAAAGTATGTAGAGGAAAACAATATGGTAAGTGGATAACTATAGATCATGGAAATGGCCTAACTAGTATGTACGCTCACCTTTCAAAAATATCAGTTCAAAAGGGAGACAAGGTAAGGCGTAAAGAAAAAATAGGTCTGGCTGGAAACACGGGATATTCTTTTGGCTCACATCTGCATTTTACAACTTATTATACCGCTGGCCTGAAAATAGAAACCATAACAAAAAACCAGTCGGGTTGCTATGTTTCTCCTCAAAAATATAAATTACCCCTTGCCCCCTTAAATGCTTATGCGGATCCTTTCAACTATCTAGAAAAGCCAATCTTTTCAAGACTAAGGCCTGTTAATTTTGGGGACAGTAACTTATATGTAAGGGAATTACAAAATATGCTTACATACGTGGGTGTATATCCCAAGGACCTAGATATAGATGGAGCTTTTGGACCACAAACAGAGAAATATTTAAAAATTTGGAAGCAAAAAAACAAAATTTCTGGAGACGGAAAAACTTTTACTCAATCAGATCTGGATAAATTTAAAAAAGATTTCTAAAGTAAAAACGGCTTCTGCCGTTTTTACTTTTAATATTTTATTTTTTGAAATCTTCAGATTACTTTCTTACAAAAAATTAAAATTGTTTTAAAAAAGGAATATCACCATCGTAAAAATTTCTAATATCATCTACTCCGTATTTAAGCATCACCATTCTCTCAACCCCCATACCAAAAGCAAAGCCTTGATATTTTTCACTGTCTACGTCAACTGATTTCAAAACATTTGGATGAACCATTCCTGCCCCTAAAATTTCAATTCAACCTGACCCCTTACATATATTACAATCTTTTTTAATCTCAGAGCCACACTTACTACAATTCATATCTGCTTCAATCCCTGGCTCTACAAAAGGAAAATAACCAGGTCTTAATCTTATTTTTAAATCTTTATCGTTAAAAAACTCCCTTAAAAAACCAACCAAAATAGACTTTAGATTTGCCAAAGACACATTTTCCCCGACCATAAGGCCTTCTACTTGGTGAAACTGTGCTTCGTGAGTAGCATCTATAGACTCGTTCCTAAAAACTCTTCCTGGAACTATTATCCTTATAGGGGGTTTTTTATCTTTCATGTATCTTGCTTGCACTCCAGAAGTATGAGTCCTCAGTACAGAGCTATCTATATCTTTAATAAAAAATGTATCTTGCATATCTCTTGCCGGATGATTTTTAGGCACATTCATTGCATCAAAGTTAAAAAACTCAGATTCTACTTCGGGACCAGAAGCTATCTCAAAACCAAGTCTTGTAAAAATATTCTCTATATCTCGAATGGCTTTGGTTAGAACATGTAAATTACCAGTTTCTTTATTAATCTCCCCCGGAGCTGTAACATCTATTTGCAAATTATTCATTTTTATATTTTATCACGAAAATTAAAAAATTCTATTTTACAAAAATATTTTTGTCTGAAAATTCTTCGTTCAAAATATTTTCTTAATTAAAAAACTCTTTTTTAAAGTAAAGATCCCTGGCGTGAAAATAACGTTTCCTTCTTTTTTTATAGTATTGTTATTTTAACATCTTTTATGTAATAATAATTTAATATGAATTATAAAGAAGAATATCTGGAAGAATATTGACTGGAAGCTATATACGACAAAAACAAAGATTTAACTAAATCTGACAGGGGGCTAATCAAAAAAGCTTATTTTTTTGCAGAAATAGCTCACAAAAACCAAAAAAGAAAATCTGGTGAACCCTACTTCATACACCTGGTGGCAACAGCAAAAAATTTAGCAGATCTCGGAATGGATGGTGTTGTCATCTCTGCTGGAATTTTACATGATTCCATAGAAGATGGAGTAGCCACTCAGAAAAAAATAAAAGAAGAATTTGGGGAAGAAATACTGTTTCTAATTAATGGTGTTACCAAGCTTGGAACTATTAGATACCATGGGATGCAAAGACACAACGAATCGTTAAGGAAACTTTTTGTAGCAACATCTAAAGACATCAGAGTTCTTATTATAAAATTTGCAGATAGGATACACAATTTATCTACCTTAGAATATGTAAAACCTGAAAAACAAAAAAGGATTGCTGCCGAATCTTTAGAAATTTATACTCAACTTGCATATCGTCTAGGGATAACAAAACTTTCCAAAAACTTGGCGATTTGGCTTTCCCCTATGTCTATCCCAAGGAACATAAAGAAATAAAAAAGATTTTAAAGGAGAGGTCAAAAGAAAATATAAAAAACCTTGAACAGGTAAGCAGGTCCATATCAAAGAAACTCGTAATATCTGGAATTAAAAATTTTAAAATAAAACATAGGGTAAAAGCTCTTCTTGCTCTTCATAAGAAATTAAAAAGAAAAGGAGGTAATCCCGAAAAAGTTTTTGATTTAATCGCATTAAGAGTTGTTGTTCCCACCGTAACCGACTGTTACAAAACTCTCGGAATTATACACGAGAATTTTAGACCAATGCCAGGGAGAATAAAAGACTACATAGCCTTTCCTAAACCAAACGGATACAAATCCATTCACACCAGCATCTTTACAGGACAAGGAGGAATACTTGAGGTACAAATCAGAACTCCGTGAATGGACACTCAAGCTGATTTTGGTGCGGCATCGCATCTGTGATACAAATCAAAGACCGTTGGTGTCGATGGAATAACAGGAAATAAGGAAGATTGGGTTAGTAAAATTTTCAATATCTTTAGTCTAAAAAGTAAAAAAGATACGGAAAAAAAGAAAATAAACTGAATTGATGATTTGGCAACACACGTAAAACATTCTGATTCACAAAAAGAAGATTTTGAAATTAAACTCAAAGAAGATTTTTTTTCTGATAGAATCTTTATTTTTACACCGGAGGGAGATGTTATAGATTTACCAATAGGATCTACATCAATTGATTTTGCATACCAAATTCATACAACCCTTGGGAATACTATCACCGGAACTAAAATAAATGGTAACTTTAAATCTCTAAATACTGAACTACATAATGGAGACGTAGTTGAAATAATATCCAAAAAAGGAGAAATGCCTAATATAAAGTGGCTGGAATTTGTAAAAACTAGTACTGCAAAAAAGGGGATTAAATCCACAAACGAGAGAATTAATAATAAGAAAAATAAAAAATAATTAAAAAAAACTCCTAATGGAATTTATTTTAATTAACCTCTTGCCTGAACTTTTTTCATCATCTTGGCCTTGGGAGCCTCCGATATTACTTTAGTATCTTCCATCTCTATTTTTTTAATATTTTTATTACTCTCATCTTTCATGTCACCAACAGTAGTTACTATTTTCTCCTTACTTTTAATTTCTAAAACCTGTCTGCCTTTATAAAAACCACAAGCTAAACAAAGTTTATGTCTTTCGTGTTTTTCTCCACAATTTGAACAATCAGAGAGTCTTACGTCTCCAAGTGCATGATGTGCCCTTCTGTTTCCAGAATGCCCTTTTGTTACTCTCATTCTACTACTCATAGATATTTTTTATTTAATTTCCAATATTATATATTAATTTACCATAAAAAACAAGTTTCCGGTTATTATTCCAAACCAACTTCTTTTTTGTTTATATCGCCACATTTAACTTTAGAAAAAACTCCGTTGTTACCAAATACAACTTTCTTTATATCCTTAAAAACATAAACACCATCTACCAAATCTTTTTCATCATACTCTGACTCTATCACAAGATCATCGTAAATTCGAAATATTTTTTGTTCTTTTCACTCTTCTCCCTCGCCTGTGCCAGAAAATATTATATTCATATAACCATCTTGTAGGGCTCCCAAAAAAGTACCCCTTACTGAATCTTTCTCTGCGGGCAGATAATTTATTAATCCATCCACTTGAGGGCCTTCGCCTTTTACGATTTCCATATACTTAATATCATGTGGAGATCCGACTTCTTTAGGTAAACTAGAATCAGTTCTAGACAAAAAACAACCTTTTAACTTTTTTTCAGCATTCTCAACTTTATTTGTACCAAGAAGTGTTGTCTTCCCTCATATATCATTCTTAAAAATTATTAAAACAGAAATCACAACCAAAAATACCACAGATAATATTATTTTTTTTTTATTCATATGAAAAATATTTTATCACTTTTCTTTTTTTTATCAACTTGATTTTTAAACGTTTTTTTAGTAAAATACTTTTCACTATGGCACAAAAAAATTTAGTAAAAATAAAATCTACAGCAACAGGCCACATAAGATACACAACTAGAAATAAAAAATCTGTAGAAAAG
>JAXGGS010246071.1:0-15209 GCA_035585475.1 Armandia brevis | reverse complement strand
ATTATTAAGCATTAGTTATCTTTCCCTAGCGTCGCAGCTTAGAGGCGCCAGTCATTGACATCGCCCATCAAAAAACAACCTGGATTCGTCTCACTCAGCTGAGAAGATTTTCGTTTCTTGTACTGGTGTGGAGCTTCATTTCTCTGTGTTTAACCTTCATACACACACAGAGCTGCGTCTCCAGTGTGCCAGCCGTTAGTGTTAAACTATAACTTTATATCAATGGCAGATCCTCATCTCCCATTGCTCATATTAATAGAACCTCACAATGCTCCTGCCTTCCAATCACACATTCCTATTTGCAGAATGTTGTGTTCAACAAATCGGTCAATTTATTTCTCTACAATCAAGAGGAAACGAATAACTGTGAAAAGCTATTTTTCCAGGTACTCATGAATGATATGATTACCATTAGTCAATAGATTCGTTGATGTGGCTCAGTACTTTTCCGCATTCTCTTGTTACAATAAATATGACGCACAATTGATTAATTTTCAGTGCTTCAGTTTCTTTGGCGGACTATTCTTGTTCTTTGTGGTGCTTATTCTGCCCATATTCATCATCTTCTTCACTCTCGTTCAGAGAAAATGGGAGAAACTGAACTCGCACTTCCTACTACACGGGTGAATGAAATTAACAATTGATACTTTTTTACAATCATTAAATAAGCAGTGGTCGTTATATCAGTATGAGCAGGTTGTCTAATCATCTACATGTATTATGTTTTGTTTCCAGTGTGCTTTACGAGTCCTTTAAAGAAAGGTATTGTTTCTGGGAGGGTGTGGCACTCTTGAAGATGTTAGCGCTTGTCGCTGTGACCGAAATATATCCATTTAGGTGTGTCCTCAATTTATGTACATTGTACATATATTCATATTGTCTATACATATAAATATAATTCAAATATCTCTAATTAATAAGTAAAAATGCAATTCTGTTGTTAGTTATTCTAAGCATGAACTTTTTATTAAATTAATGGGGGAGGTTAATTGTTAATGCATCACGTTCTCAGATTTTATGAATGTAACAAGTTAGATAGGCAATCCTAAACTTAATCTTGTTCTTTACTCCCATGGCCAGTATCTTTAAGAATTCTCCTCTACATTGTATTCGTTTTGTATGAAGGGCTATTGAGCAAACCGCCCTCCACGCAAGTGTGACCTTGATATATCTGCTGGTAACCATCATTAGTCGTCCATACAGGTGAATATCCTCTTTTGAAATAAATTTTAAAATCTAAAAAGCGTAACGTTGCTATGAAAGGAATCCTAGGTTTTACATATAAATTCAATGGTGTATGTATTTATCTGTTTTTTTCGTGTCTCGAAATTTAGGCCATGCAAATACAACACGCAAAGGTTTGCCTTCTTAGAAATCCACAATTCTTTTGAGGTAAGTGCACGCCAAATGTATCAGACTCACGAGGTGATTCTCTGATCGGAGATCTCTGTCCAGATTATCGTGTTACATACTTATCACCAGTGATAGAACTGAGATTGCCGTCGATCTGGTGCTGGCAGGGCAGTTTTTTGTAGAATAACGGTACGATGTAGCTGCCTGCACTCGCGTTGTATACGACCACGCGGTGCGGAGTTGAACGTTACACCGTGACCGAACGACATGCTCTGGATACATATCTCTATACACACGGAGTTTTCAGTGATTACTCCTGCCTAGAGGTCTGGTGATACCTTGTGAAGAAACGGGACAAGAGAAGAGTAAAAAACGTGTTCTTTAAATGCACACAATGAACGTGTCGTCTCTATGTCACCAATGTCACGTGTGATAATGTAGGTTAGTTACCGGTGGTTGCTGATACAGACTCGGGCCTGGATAAGAAAAGCATCGCTGGTTTTATCACGTACTCCTTTTTTTTTTGGGGGGGGGCTACTTTTAACTCGTGTACTTAAACTAATAAAGAAGCTATATGTCCTGTCCCAGTCGCTTCAAGGTAGCTGTATATCCCATTTTCTAAAAGTCGATACATAAAGGCGAATTAAGCCAGTAGTTTTTCATACCATTATCGTTAATTTCAGTTTGAAATAAGCCCTAAAACCCCGGTCACTCGGTGTTGTTACCGCGAGTCTCCAATAAATCATCTTTTGATTTAATTAAAGTCTTCTACCCGCTGTATAAGTTGGGGCGCAATTCTTAGTCGCTTATCTTGCAATACGTACAACATGGTGGTATATATTAACATGTTCGGAATCGCAGAATCACACTCAATGTTGCTTTTCGTTGTTTGGGATTTAATAATACTATTAGTGCGATTAAGGTTTTACAATGTCACAAATCCGATTAAGTTCTTAGGATTAAGTCTCGGATGATTATATGACCTTCGCAGATTTAAGTAAACTTGCACTCTTTAGAAATCGATCATTATGCCATACGTCTTTTAGATTTTGCTACCTTTAAAGAGTGACGCAGATTACCAGCTCTGATTGGTATGTTGCGCCTCGTGCTCCAGTCTGTCTTCGATGTAGTTCTTGGTGAACAGGTTTAAAGCGGTCCTACATTTGTGACGTTATTCATCTGAGTCACCAGTGCACGAATTGTAGGTGAAAAGCAGCCAATCAGATTCTCCGCCATTTCTTACCTCGATTCGCAATATGAACTTTAATTTCGCAGGGGAAAAGGAGATACTTTAGTTATAAAGGTTGTTGCTATTATCCGAACTAATTAACTAGAGCATGATAATCACCGTCTTTTTATTTATCATTTCTCGATATTAGTTTAAAAGTTCAATAATCTAGATATAATGTAAAGGCGTTTTTGAATGTGCGCCCTTGGATGAAATCCCATATACATTTGAATGCCAATCTAAATTTGAATTGATTTAAAGTTTTACTTCAGTTTTAAAGTCAACATCACCTATTAGTTGGGGTCCCCACCCAGTGGCCCCCGTTCCACCAGCAACACGTCAAGTTTGTTTTTCTTTTCCCATTTATTTGCTCCGTTTAATGCTCCTCCTATTTACGGTCATGTGACAACACTCCAAGTATATATACTTACTTTACTATATATCGCCGCATGTGCCCACGGTAGTGAACACTTGCATTTTCACTTCTCCGAGCAACTTTCAACGCGAAGATGCTGCTCTCCAGTTTTACGCGCGTGCTTACACTTGTAGCTGTCGCCAACTTCGGCTTAGCGACGGGCAGAATTTTACCGGAGCCAAAGTCTAGAATTCTGATTTTTCCGTATGGACACTGTCTTAACTCCCACCTGCTAAATGCCGAGAGGCTGGCGTCGATTCTCCTGGAAGATGGGCACGATGTGAGCTTTTTAGCCAGTGACGACTACACCTCCTATGAGCACCTTCAGGCGGGACCCCTTCGCTCCGAGTTCTTCCATCTCGTCCAGTTTGGGGCCCCGAAGGACCACATCCCTATCTGCGAGTATGACACAGTCGATTATGTGATCAATATCCCGCTTAACATCAGATTTGACGCGTTTATCCAGACCGCTGTACATTACTGCGATGCCTTGCTGGGACATGTCGGGCTACTGCAGAAGCTGAAGGCTGCAGACTATGACCTGCTAATCGTAGAGGCGGTGGACCCTTGCAGCAGAATCTTGGCTGATTATCTCAATATGCCGTTTATCCCCCTGTCCACCACCGGGCTGGGACACAAGGATGGAAACACGAGGCTGCCCTCCTACCTCCCAGCTCCTGTCGCCCCCTTCACTTCGCAGATGTCCTTCTTCGAGAGGGTCACCAACATGTTCATCAAAACCACCTTTGATGTCCTGCCGAGCGTCATGGGATTTGATGACAACTTTGAGAAGTTAAAGGAGAAGTACGGGCTGAACACCTCGCTGTCTTTGAGCGAAAGTTTCTCTCGAGCAGCCATCAAGTTCGTCAACTCGGACTTCGCGCTAGAGTATGCGGCCCCTCTGGAGCCGGACACCATCCTTGTCGGCGGGTTCGCCATTCCCCCGGCCAAGCCACTTCCGGTGGAACTGGAGGAGTTCATGGAGAGCTCAGGAGAACACGGGGTCATCATCATGAGCTTTGGGACAGTTACAAAAAGATACGACGCGGCGATGACGAAACTTTTCGCCGATGCCTTCGCTCGCATCCCGCAGAAGGTCATCATGAGGTACTACGCGGATGCCGATGCCGATGTGAAGTTCCCCGATAACGTGAAGCTGATGAAGTGGATCCCGCAGGTAGATATTCTGGCTCATCCCAAATGCCGGGCGATCATCTCTCATTGCGGGCTTAACGGTCTGTTTGAAGCTTCCCATCACGCGGTGCCTGTCCTGGGCATCCCTCTGTTCGGCGACCAGATCTTCCACTCTGTGAAGATGGAGAAGCATCTCGGCATGGCTCTGGCGTTGGACATTCATTCATTAACGTCTGAAGGTGTGTATGAAGCGCTGGTCGAGCTGACGGGAAATCCTGCCTATAAAAGCAACGCGTTAGCCGTGTCGCAGCGGATGAGAGATCAGCCGATGACCCCTCAGCAGAAGATTAAATTCTGGACAAATTACGTGGTGAGAAACAAAGGAGCGCCTCATCTAAAAAGTGCAGGACAAAACCTCTCGTGGGTCCAGTATTATTCGGTCGATGTGCTTTGTTTCTACTTAGCGTTGATTTTGACTTTGTTAATTATCACCGCGCTGCTAATCAGGGCGTGTGTAAATTACATCTACCAGCACATGGGAGTCATGTTACATTTGGGTAAAATGAAATCTTGTTAAGGTTAATTACCCGCGGTTTAAAAATAGTTACCTTATTAAGCCAACATAACAACTGACGGTTAGAAAGCTATATTTGTCTGTGTTCCCTGAAGTTCAGCATCACGATTATCCTGGTCTTTGTGTCGCGACTCTTAACTTGACCTGAGAAATCATTGTAATCTTGTAGTTTTGCATTTACATTGTACATTGCTGTATTTACAGAGCCAAGTGTCCTGGTGTTGTTAGGCAGCTCGGCTCTGGGTAAAACTACATGTAGTTGGCGTTTACATACAATTTCATTTGTTAATCGATAATTAACCGGTTTTGCAGGATTTGTATATTTGTCTATGAGATATTAATTTATTATTCATTGTTCACACATCGTTTGTTATACTCCTCTTTTGTATCACTGGTCGCATTGAAGTTACAAAGTATTACTTTTTTTAGTTGTAGATAAATCACGTTTTAGCATTGTACATAAATATGAATAACAATTCATGTAAAAGAGCATTGTGCATATATGAATCTTTGCTCAATTTGTGTTGCGACATTAATCTATTTGCGGTAATCCGTGGGAATAAAGAACCTCAAGAAAACATTTGATATAAAGTTTAAGGCTTTAATTTCTTAAAGAATACCTGCCCAACCTCATGAGAATGCGTAGGCGGAGATATATTGTTCCAGGTACATGTCAACTTTAGTGTGCACGATTTAATAATTAAAAGTGATAATGACAGATTTAAGGTTACCGGTACTTAAAAAGGAACTCTCGTCCAGCATGTAATTGATACACGCGACATCTTTTTCACGAATAAAGGATGTATAAAGAGAAGTGGATGTGGTTTCAAATGAGGCTGATTATCTCAATCTTTAGGTACCTGTAATTGTCTGATAATATGACGTGAATCATTATATTACGCGAACTTTTGTTAATAATGCCCACATGTGTGAATTGCACGACATACATGATACATAACTAATATACGCCGATTTCCGACCAACAGCCATTAAGTACTGTCAAGTGATTGACCAAGAGGCAGACTTTCTTTGTATAGTCGTCTTGAATTCTCGTTATTTAATAATTAGATCAGTCTGTGTGTCCTTGATGTCCACGAAGTAGATCAGTCTCAGGTTATCGACGTGGGCTTTAACAAGTTCAATGTTCTCCACCTCCCAACGCGACAGTGTATTATATACAAACCCAATACAAGTGGTACGAGTTTTATCATACATGAATAGTCACAAGGTGCATGGACTGGACTCCTGCCAACCCTAAGTATAACGGTTATGATTGACATGAAATAGATTTCCTTCCCATGGGGGGCACTCCATCGCTCAGTTCTACTGGTTAACTGTTTTGCTGGCAGATGCCAGATTGCGTAATATTTAGAACAAATAAAGCTGTTCTGCAGCCAAATCTTTCTGACCAAATGTAAAAATTGTAGATTTTAAAATCATTTTCTCCCTTTCAGAGATGAACAAAAGATCATCCAGAAATATTTTATGTTTTTCTGTTTAAAAAGTGAACCTTGTAGCAAAATAAACTCGATTCTAGTTATGCCAAATTTATTACAAATTAGATTTTTGATACCCCAGTCCTATTTTACGATCATGTACTATTATTTCTAATAATTTCAGACGGACGCAATCGCCTATTGTTTCCATTTCAGGTGGTGGCCAATCTGGCGGTGTTATTGGTGCAAGTAAATGGGATAATAATCGCCACAGTTCCTGATTTGTACACGGAGATTCTGGCTTATGTGACGATCGCTCTGGTAATACTGGTCATCACATTCTGGGCGGTCTTGTTATTGGCTGTGCGCTGGGAGAAACCAATGGAAGGGGTGCGTTCTCGCGCCTTTCTTTTTATCACTGATATATTTCTTAAACAACATGCTTATCTGCAGCACGGTTCCTCATATAAAATGAAATTGTTGATTGTGTATTTAAGCTTTCGGACTTGTCACCACCGGAAGGGTATGGCAAAGCGTCCACACACGACGTTCTTTGGCGCAGAAACAAAGAAGGGGAGGTGGTCGATCTTGAAACTCTCAACGAAAGGGCACAGAATCTCGCCTATTAAGTGTCATTATTACAATGCGGACATTTAATTTTAAACAGCGTTCTCATTACAGTGTTGTTGGGCGCGTGTTTATTGCGTTCATCTTTTGTATTATATAAACATGTTTCAACCTAGAAATAAAAAAAACGTCGTTTCTGGATAAACAAGTAATACTTTTTTATTTTATCTGATAATGTTTGATAACAGCGGAGTGTGTGAAAGACTTGCTACATCTGAGCCCAGGTTTTAATACTGAAAGATGAAGAAATCTTGAGGCGATTAGAAAGACTCGTCCGGTTGTTAACATGATTTACCAGCACATTCACGAGAATCACTATTTTACACTAAGTGTGACCACCACTATCATACCGATTATTATATAATATATAATATATTGCCAATTTAGTGAACACTGTACAATGTATGAGCACTTCTATTGCATAATCATATATCTACATGTATTTTACCCATAAATCGTGAAAATTGATATAGTATCGTCACATTTGGTAATGCGTGGAGATGTAAACTTTAAATACATAGGAATGTTTGTAAATTTGAGCATCACAAACATACATGTCCAATCATTACACACGCACATGCACACATGCATGGAGGAACACGAGCGGGGGAAGCTGCTTGAATACGAGGGAACACATAATGTAGGGTCAGAGTAAATCCCATCTCCACAACCTAGAATAGGCCCAAATCTTGAGTTCTATTATAAGCAGTTGACACATTAGACAATCAATGGTTGGGTTGTAAAATGTTGATTAATTAAAAAAAGCTGTTGTTACCCGAAGATTACCGCACAGCAAAAGTCGGCGTTTCATGATTCGTGCATACCGCCCATACAACCCACGTGTAGATTTAAATTCTTAGTGACACAAGTCTATTAGACGCTTGAAACATTCTGCGATTACAGTTCATGATTAGTGATATAGATCATTTAGTATTAATGGAAGAACTCATATAAAATACATCTAACAATCATCGCATTGCACGTATCCTAATTAACAGCAATTTTACATCACGACTATCGTTATCAACCACCAAACCATTCCACAAACAAACACCTTAATATCATATATTAGTATACCTTTTCATCATTTATACAAATTGTATATATCGTAACAAAGCACTAACAATTTTTAATATTATACGAAAATTATTAACTTGGGCTTAAAACTAAAGCACATTATGTAAGACTAACGACACAGATACATCATGTCCATCTAATTTAATGGAGAACTCTTACTCCCACTGGAAGTAGGATTACACACTTCAAACATATTCAGTAAATCACCCACCCGATTCGAACCTTTTAAACAATTTTCTACTTTCAATACATCACAAACACATCAAATCGAACTTTTCACACGATATGCTCCTTTATAAGCACATATAATTCTATGGCATTGTGATCCACCCAAACGGTCGAATTACCGGAGATATTGCTGAGAGTTCATCCATCTATAACCATTATATAGCACTTGATATCTGTTATCCCTTTCTAGGTACGGTTTCCATACCATGAGACAGTGATCTCCATAATGTAAGTTAAACGTGTTCACGTCAATCGATGCCTATTTTACATGATATATTTCGATGCTTATAATCTCTCCAGCTTCGGGTGCTTAACTAGCATCAAGATTGCACTCGACGAGATCCTGTCATAATAATGGTAAACCGTCTCTGTCGCAATTAGCAGGAATTGAAATGGTGATATCCCGGTTTGAAGCTTACAACTTCATAAATGCATTACACTATTAATATACGTGGCATTATGTTTGTCCGAAATATGGATATTCGTATAAAACACGATATGATATTTTCGTTTACAGCTTTCGCTTCTTTAAGTATGACGACGCATAATGTCCCCCGAGGCCCTGAGAGTGCTGCCCGACATAGTCCGTATCTGGACTAGCTTCAGGAGACGGCAGTAAGTGTAGTGGTCTACTCCTCTTCGCACTCGGAGTAGAAAACATCTGTAAAACAGAGGCGGTTAATTAGTGAATCGCGTAAGAAGTAGGACATAATGGCGTGGGTCATTACTGCCAGCAAGTGGGGCAGGATCTTAATGTCCAGCCTAAGTCCAGATATAATCTGGCCAGTCACCTACATATCAATACAGTTTTAAAATATTAGCAGGCCACGTGAACAGGTTATTATAATACGTGCACATAGCCAGGTGAAACTAGATTCAAGTAGATACCTACAACACTATCGATACTTGGGGGTCTTTTGTTTTTTATCCCTTATTTACTAAATGGTGCTCTTATGCGGACACTAAGGTCGTATTGTAGGACAGTATGTTATGAAATACAAGCAGACGACTAAGTGACACTTACATCGAGGGCGTCTCTATCACTGGCGGTTCTCTTCAGTGTGTTACTCGTGTCATTCAAGCTCCGTGTGGGGTCATTCTCACTGCTAGGTGCGGCCTCAGTCTGAGATATAAATAATATCATAAGGTGAATCAGAAGGTAGTTGACACGAATCTTTTACATCAATGAGATAAATATTTGATTATCTCGATCTCCTTGTACTTTACTCTTCATTATATCACTATAAGACGTTTTTATCCCATGGTAAAAGCTACGATGAATCTCACAATACTAATACAACGATACTTCTAACTAAAGCTTCTGGCAAACTTGACATGGCAGCGTAGGCTGCTAAGACAATTCATTTCTATTGAAGTGATTTACAGTATTTACCATGTTAATTGGCTGTGAACTGTTTCTGGTAGGCGGCTTAATTTCCTGTGGCCGATTGCCTGGTTGTAAGATTAACTGGTTGGCGGGGGCACAACCCTGGAATACCTGCAGAAAAAAAAAACTCTGGTAAATAAGCAATTAATTTGAGGATTATCTAGTCGTAGAAAACTTGACACATCATAGGCGTGGCAGTAGAAGTACATCCGTAATTAAATAATGACCTCTTGAATAGTTATGCAATACAAATGGGTTTACTATACATGTAGTCTATGGGCCCAGTTAGAATACACAGGAATGCGAATTAACAAATATATGTATGGTATGTCAAAACATACCCTTGAAGTCATCAAATAAAATTATGTGAAGGTGACTTCCATTGTAATTTTAAAGTTTGTGTCCAAAAATGGGTCTTAACAATACTTTTTGGGAACATCTAAATACGGGTACAGGTGATCGTCTAGGACAGTTCATATCAGTCCACACGTTTTACACCTGATTTTCAGACAAGCAAGGGGTCTACTAAGGACAACTGTTCACGATTTTGGACACCTATTGAACAGGGTTGTCGATTACAATCCGCGTGAGTACGTATTGCGTCATCCCTGATATAAAAAAAAAGATGGTGCAAAGACGCGCGACATTTAGGAGAGCTCAATGAGAACAGACGAGTTGGTGGAATTGTACAGTGTCCCAATTGTAAATATTATGTTATGGACGAATGAACATTCCCAGTGCATGTAAACAAACGACTCCCTTTGTGCTTGTAAAACTATTTCAAGTAGTAGCGGTACATAGTAAGTAATAAGTATACGATACATAACATAACTAAAATAGTGAAAAGTTACTGTACATCATTATAATTTGAAATGTTAATTTCAAAACCGAAAAATACGTCTGCACATAAAACACACGCACATTTAACTCTAATATTAACATCTTTCCTTTAGCCTTAAATGTACGACTCGCACTCCAAACATTCAATCCTCATACCTCGATTTAGTTTTAAATTAAAAGAATGCAGTTCTAGGTTGGGAACTAGGGAGTTTGCGGCCCTTGATCTATTCTACACCACATTAAAAATTATAATGCACAATTACCGACGAAGGGAGACAAATATTGTAAAGGAGTTGATAAACAGCGTGTTGGTTGATTTTTTCCTCGATAGATTAACGATTGAGCCATGAGTGGATATACCTTTTCTAGAAGCTTAAGTACGAAGACTGTCGCTTTCTGGAACACACCATTGTACTACTATACTCCTTGAACAAAAAATCACTCTACCACTTCAGAGTTCGCATTACGGAACAACATGTTGTGTACTACTTAAATGAATTATGGTAGTAGCGGTTAAGGCTGGTATCACTCTTCATAATGCGCATCACTCACTTAATTTCGACCTAAGCCAAAGGAATGGCATGAACTGAATTTAAGACGACATGAATTTCAGGGCCAATTTAGCGTGGGACTGTGAGCCAAATTAAGACTTCAGCTTATCTTAAATTTTGGGAGATTCCAGTAGGCAAAACAATAAGTAATAATCAATTTACCTGTTTCCCTGCATGCGGGTTGTTTTCCTGATCTGAGAACTTATTCCAAGTACCTGGTCCACGTGGCTTTACTCCGTTAAAGTTAAACATACTCTGAGGCGGCCTTCTACCGGGGGTCTTTGCATAGCTTTTATTGGTCGTGTTGAAGTTCGCTCCGTTCTGATTACCGGTGAAGGTAAATATACCGTTAGGTGCTCCCATATCAGTCGTCTGATTGCCTTGAAGATTATTGAACTGCTGCCTGATTTGTAACTCAATCGCTAGAGCTAGAAGAGGGTTCGCTACTGGAGGCGGGCCACCGACTGGTTTGTTGGAGTGCGGCAGCCCACCTGGTCTTGGCTGGTTAACTCCTGGAGGAGGCCCGGTGAAGGGCAAACTCAGCAATGAGGGAATTTTCGAAGCTGTAGCTGCCTGGTTTTGTCTTGGTCCAGCTGACGAGGAAGGCGGCTGATTATCCAGGGGTCGTTGGGGTGCGTTATGGAACTGATGAGGCTGTGGACCCGAGCCCATTAAACCCATTCTAGAATTCTGATTAGGAAGAGTTGCCTTGGGTGGTGGGTTTCCCAGTATCCCCGGTTTAGGTCCCGTGGGTGGCTCTCCGAGAATACCCATCCCCGGGAAACGTGCTTGGTTTTGCGGGTTTACTCCTTGAGAGGCGGTTGGTTGTTGGAGACCATTAGTGTTTCCTTGAAGCACTCCAGCTAACAATCTCTGTAGTTCAACAGCATTGGGTGCGAAGCCTGGCATCAACGGTGGTATCCCACTGTTTGGCGCCACACTGGCTTGGTTTTGTTGAACAGGTGGGGGAGGAGTGGGCGCTCGACTTTGATTCGGTCCTTGATTTGGGAAGAGATTTGGCACCTGTCCCTCCTGGGAGCATAGACTCTGAAGCATCGTATTGGCCTGACTTATAAGCGGGTTGCCCCCAAGTCCAGGTCTCAACAACTGTTCCTGTAAAGGTAAAAATGTATTTGAAAATCTAGGTTTCGTTTTGTCAAACTCGCGAACTTTATAGAAGTGCAAATTATGGTTATTTCTAAATCCTAGAGAATAATTGTAATTATTATGCTGTTTAAATACATCTATAGATTATAGTATAAGGACCTCTTATTTTATTTAGCATTGAATCATCATTTTAACGTCAAGAGGTGAGGGTTACTGGCACATTTATGTGAAAAATGTATTCTTTAAACAAGTGAATATTCTTTACAATGTAATAACAAAATACACATCTTGTGCACACTTACTCTAACGATTTGTTGAAACATTGGATTATCAGATAAAACAGACGGATTCTAGAAGTGAAAGTATAATTCAAAAGTGAACAACAAACATAGTGAATACAATACATGCAGATGGGAAACAAACGATTTCAACAAATAATAAGATTATTGGCAACATTAACAAATAGTAAACATATCATGTATTTCATAATGTTAAATGGGAACGTTGATAGGGGTCTTAATTATGATGGCAAGACAGTACATTGACTTCAATTGTTCTAATCATGCAGGTCACAATAAGTTTGTTCAAACCTACCTGTTGCGCTTGAGAAGCAAGAAGCACCGCTAGAATTGCAATCTGTAAGTTCGGGTTCGCAAGTGGATTACCAAAATTTGTAGGCGCCACTCCAAGGATACCTAAAACATCATTTAATAATTAATATTGATAGGTCAAAAATAAAAAAATTAAGAATGACACTTCATCTAATCGTATTTAATTACTGAGTTTCAGTAGAGCACAAATATTTACCTGGCTTTCCTGAAGTCGTGTTTTGCTGTTGATTCCACACTTGATTTTGTAACTGCTGAAGAACGCTTTGGAAATTTTCTAGCACTGCATTTGTAAAAAAGCAACAATTCCATGAATAAGATTTAGGATCTATTAAAATATGTGTGTTGAAAATGATCAATGCGCATCACCGAAATATAAACAAACGCCATCATTTACCTTGAGGATTTTGAGATAGTAGGTTTTGCATGACCGGGTTCGCAAGAGTATTTCCAGTCGACACAGGGGGGTTTGGTAGAGGTAAACTCAATAAACTTGGAATGGAACTAGCAGATATTTGTTTCTGTTGTTCCTCGGGGCTCGGTAATAAGCTCTGATTCTGAATCGGCGATTTCTAAAGAAAATGTGAATGCAAATATTTAAGTAATAATCAGCAGACAATTTTCAACTTCTAAGAAATTGCGCACTACAGTCAATAAAAGCTTGCAGTGTGATCATGATTCCTTACGTGAAACATGCGTTGGCAGACATCCTGAGGAGAATATCCTGGAGCACAGAATGTGACTCGAATCGTGTGGCTGTCTATCTGCTTTCCGTGCGTCTCTTTCTGTACAATTTCAGCGTCTTTTGCCGACTTGTAAGCAACAACTCCGCATCGTAGAGATTCTTCACCTCTCGCTAAAATCTGAAAGTACAGAGCAGTAAGGAAAAGGTGTTCGTAATTAACATCATAGAGCTGTGAAATATTAACATGTCGCAAATGATATATGCTAAATCTTACCTGGCAAAACCACGGCGTGCACTTTTCGCTGAATAATCTCTTGAACGTTTCTTGATTTTTAAAATGTGGTGGCAAATGGTCGACTAGTAAGCATAGGGAGTCGAGTTGTTCAAATGAAACAAGCGACTCGTGTACGAAATCGCAATGCACAGTGCACGATCCTAGTTTTTGACCACTTATGCTTCTCTGCACTTGTATCGATTTCTCTCGATTATGAGCGTATTCGACATATCCGTATCCTTTGCTGGTCCCTGGGATAAACATAATTTGCATAAATATATACATGTACCGTCAATTTCATAGCGTAGAGAATCTATTGTTCAATCGTTTTCACTTGAATAAGAAATCGTTACTTACCGAATTGGTTATGCATTAGGAAGCACCTTTCTAGCGCACCATAAGGTTCTAAATATTTCCGAAATTCGTGATTGTCCATATTCAGGGGTAAATGGGCAACACAGAGAAGATTTTCATTAGGGTGTACTTCAACTTTCACTGACATTCCCAGCAATTTGTTTTCGTCAAAAATTGCAGCGATTTCGTCGGCTTCTTCCCCGTTGACCAGAGTGACGATGGCTGAATAAGTTAAAACAGACCGTTACTGAAATGCATTGTTATTACTGGGCCGTAATTACTCAATCAACAGCTGGTGCATTCTACCGGACATCATATTCGACGAACAGAATACATTTAAATTAATTATATATGCATTGACCTAACAGCTGCACATGTATACAAGTTTTGAAATAAATAAAATAGATGCACGATTTTAAGATTCGAGGGTAAAGAAGTATCAATATAATCATAGTATATTCTCACCATGCCTAGACTTCTTGCTGATTGATATGTTTGATACTATATATCCACATAGGAACTCTTTCACCTCCTAAATAAAGGAAACAACGTATACGGTAAACGACAAAACACTGTTTGAAACACATTTAACAATTTTAAATCAACAATTGACGAGCAAACTTATAATGAAAGGGGCCCAATGATATTGGTTGAGGAAAATGGGGTCACGAAGCACTAGGTCAACTATTTGACTGAGTTGTCAGCTGTGACGGCTCTTATATTTCAAATATGGGAGACAATTAAACTGTAATCATTTCAAAACACATGATGAAAACATCTGGCAACAATAAATTGAGTTGTCAAATGCTATTAGCGAAGAGAAACACGGACAGCCACATCGTGCCCGTGTCAGCTCTTGCATGCATAAAATCATCATTTAAAATGTAATGGGCGATAATATAAGAATTAAGTTTCCGAATTCGACATTAATCGAGTCCAAATAAGGTTTGCAAGACTGATCTAGAACGAAACAACTAAATTAATCGACATACCTCGTATGTGACAGGAGGCACATTCCTAATGATCACCTTTCTATTCTTATTGAACTCGTTTCTGGCGTTAACTTCAAAGTGCGCCGAACTCTCCCCCGTCCTGAAATCACCGCTGAGAGGGGATATGTTTCCGTCCTCAAATACACCAGAATCGGCGTTATAGTCTGTTTCGTTACTGCATGTCGAATCCGCAGATGCACAACTATACGATCTTTTCGAGAAATGCTCCATTTTATCGTAACAATTGAGATATTCCTGTAAAACTAGATGATAAATGCCGGTCCACCTCCCCCGTCTTGCAAATTTAAATTCTAAGCTACTGTTGCTTTCGCACGTTTG
>JAXGGS010245960.1:4823-15219 GCA_035585475.1 Armandia brevis | reverse complement strand
TATCTATATCATGTACACTTGCCGAGCAAAATGTAACAGCCTTTGTCGCCAGTATCAGTGATATTGTTGGAGCTAACTGATTCTCATGGAGAGCCATGCTTTAATATTGTCCTGGTATCATAAGTCATGCACTTGCCCTTATACATACAAATCACATACACGTACTTTCGGTTTATAGAGAGATGAATTGGCCCTTATTATTGCACGTTATGTGTTCTCGTTATTCAAATGATTCTAATTTAGAAATTTAAATATACTTATACAAACCCTACTATAGTTTAGCAGTGTCCTAGCATACACTCTAGCTGAGCTCTTACGAGTTACTTGAATTTGTACTTTAAGATACTTACTTTTGGGGGGCCATAAAACTCCAGCATGTAGCCTCCTGTAGTTTTTATTAAAACAAGTCGACATTTTTCCCATTTAGTTACGCCATTGAAGTCTTCGTCAACTAACTGATTAACAATCCCCTCCTTCTTGCACTCGACCAACATTTTGGTCATCTTGATCTTGTCGTGTCCATGTTTAGGTTTCTTGCTGTGAATATGTAGAGTGTCTGACCCAGATCCATTAAATGACGTGCTATGGGATAATTCACTCTCATCTGAATGTTGCTTGAACAATTGCTTGAATGGCTTCATCTGGTGCCGTATCCCTCGGAACGAAAATCGTCTGAAGAAGGATTTGCGATTTTTATGCCCAGAGATGTGGCGTTCTGGTGAGAATTCACTCATTCTGTGAGCTGGACTTCTGGGCATGGTCTGTGAGGAGGAGCAGAGCGGGGAGTCGCAGGTATCGGCGCCACCGTTATAGGCAGGAGAGTGGGACACCGAGAGGGGCGGGGGTCCTGTCGCTCTCCGTAACACGACGTCCCCACCCCCCTTCAGGGGAGACTTCTGCGGGCTGCCTCTCGGCGTGCAGCTCTCCCCACTCGTCAAATGTAACAAGTAACACTGATTCTCGAAATGCTTCATGAACTCGTTCACGAACTTGCTGGCGAACTCCTGATATGCGTTGCTTCGCTTGTGACTCGGGTTTTCCAGCAGGAACATCCTCAGGTTCTTGGCGAAGGCCTCGGCCGTGGTGACTGCGTGTCTCTCGCAGAACTCAGTCCAGCTCTCAGCCGCAGCAGCACTCGCTGAGGGGGCACCCCCCTCCACCACGTTCACATTCTCTCCGCTCATTCTCGACGTAACCGCGGTGAACAAGGCGCGCGGGTTCTACGTAGCATTTTCTTTAAATCTGTACCTTGCACTTACGCCATTGTTACTCATCAAGGTAAAAAATCGGCATATTTTGACGGAGCTGACTGAAAACACATCTGACACCGGATATTTTACGATCAACCTGCGCGCGCAATGGAGGCCTTGAATGGAGTTCAGCGAAAAAGCGAGTAAGAAGTATGCGAGTGCTGTCGCTCTTGGCGAGCGGCGAGTCGAATGTTTGCAGTCGTAGCCATGTATTAGTCTTAACCCTTTGCTGCGCGTATTAGCACATGCAACCGGTATAAAATTAAATTCCCAACATAATCCAAGAATATCGCAAATGTTTGCGTGATTTGCTTCATTTTAATTGACACCTACAGCTATACTGATATTTCAGGAATATTATTAGCGGTGGTTTCAATGGGATGTTTTTATGTTTGAGAAGAAAAGACTAAGGCATCAATAATTAATCTGTAATAGGAACATCTTTTGGCAGTATACAGTATACATCCTTATAATACAGTAAACTGGCAATACAAACAACTAAATTATTTTACCTTGGAAATCACGATTCTAAACCAGAATTTATCTTCTTGATTGACACGACGATGAAAACGAGATACAAATATAAAAATACATCGATCTATATAGTCTATTCGTTATATAGCTGAACAGTTAATTTCTCAAATGTTTGTGGTGACTCGTGTTCCTCTTCTATGTCTGTTCGAGATCTCCCTCTGTTCCCTAGTCGACTTCGCAGATCATTGCCATGGTGTGGGACTGAGTCGTCTCTGCTGCTGCCGCCCATTTTCTTTTCTCTCCTGCGATTTTCTATTTTGGCTCGCGCATCCAAATGCCCAAAGACACTCGCTGACTCTGGTGCGGCTCTACAATCAAGATACAGGATATTAATATCATAATTTCAAGGTGGATGAATTATCCTTATCAAAAGCGCGTGCATTGTACATTCTATTTATTTTCCTTCAAAATGTAACTATTGAC
This sequence comes from Armandia brevis, assembly GCA_035585475.1. Taxonomy (NCBI): domain Eukaryota; kingdom Metazoa; phylum Annelida; class Polychaeta; family Opheliidae; genus Armandia; species Armandia brevis. Next base: position 13,012 of record JAXGGS010245960.1, on the reverse strand, counting down.
GATGGATCGTAGATGGTAAGCGTACTTTACAGTAAATTACTTTACAGCCAAAACTCTCCCTGATGTACTTTTTCTTGTTAAGAAACGTGTCACAATTACATCATTTGAACTTACTTTTTCTCCTTGATTTGCTCCTCTACGTCGTCTGCATACATCCGCATATATCGTTTAGGGGCGGGCGGCGCTAATAGTTCCTCAAGTTCTTTCTCCATATCGATGCCGTCATCGCTGACCTCAACCTCCTCATCATGAAAGGATGGATACATGTCCACACCCTCTTCTGACTCCTCATCAGAGGCGTGGTCAGGAGTGGCAGGTTTCGTTTTCTTTTTAGGGGCTCGAGCGTCGACGGCAAACGTTTCAAGACTGGAAATATCTCCGAACATATCTGAAAAGAAAACAAACAAGCATAGAAATACATGTACCAATGCACAATGTTTTGCCAAAGTCAAGATTTGTCATTGGACCAAAATATGATATGTTTGATTACTACCTAGTAAATAACTAATAACCCAAAAAATGCAATTGCAGCAAATCCATGCATAACAGTTAATTGCAGAATCAAGTTTTTATATTTTAGTGAAGCTTTGCAGTAAAAAACGGTTGAACAAATTGATAATTCTACTAGTGAAGCTGACCGTCGACTGGGACCTCTGGCTGTGCTCTGTTTGGTAATGGTTGCTGCCCTTTGAGTTGTCTTGTATGGACATCAAACGGTGTATCCTCGGTAGCACCCCTTGACGCGTGGCTTCTGACTGGTTTCTTCGTGCCTCTCATTTCCTCTTGATTCCGTTCTAATTCCATTTTTCTTTTTCTGAATGTAGAGGTTTGATGATCAATTTATAGGTAAAATAAAGGTATTGATAATCGCTCAGTCTAAGAGGGGAAACTTAGCAGTGTGTAATCAAAAATATTAGTTGCAAACCTGCTGCTACTGATGAGTCCGGTCACACCTGAAAATGATTAAACACACTAATGGGTAATGTTATCCAACACTTAGAAGCTTAAATGAATGTTTAAGGGATAAACTGAGTTATCTTACCGCCGTATCGTGGGTTATCATATTTCTGATAATATTGACTACTTCTTTCAGCGCCGTGACTCTTTTTATCGGCTGTGTGGACGAAAAATATAATGCGAGTACTAACCGGCACTTAATTCACTAACGATTTTTTAAACCTAACAATACGTCACTGTCTTTGCTTTCATATTCAATCATTTAGCGCTGTATAAATGTCCGAACGTTACCTTTAAAGGCAAATCTCATGAAAATTCCTCTTGTCTTCTCGGTTGGAGGGCCAAGACGCCATCTTCCTGGAGGAAATTCTAACTCGTCTTCAGAGTCCGCAATGCTGCCAGTTTCCGACTCCTATAAGCAAGCGATCACAGATAGTTTGATACGTAAAACACAAGAACCGTCCGTTACTTAATAGACACTGGTACAACAGCCGAACCGATACAAAAAATAGCCTACATCTGCTTTATCCTCTGTGTCCATCTGTTTTTCCTCACTTGGCTTATCAGGTGGTGGAGTCGGCACCTTCTCTGGAGGTTTTACTTCAACGCCGTCGTCACCTAATAAATCTAAATCATCGTCATCTTCCATCTCAATGTCATTGCTGTCTTCGACTTGAGAATCTTTCTGTTCTTCGGCTAAATAAATCGGATACATGTATTTATTGAATAAATAAATGTCAAAATTCTGAGGATGGATATGTCGGGTAGAACAAATGAATTGGCATTTACTCTTTTTGTCGATGCTTGATTTTTCCTGTCGTTTGGCGCGTTCTGTCTTGACTTTTTCTTCGTCGTCGCTGAGATTTATCATGGCTCTTGCAGCAGACCTAGAGTCTAGCCATACAATATTACCTGCAAACATATGATGCGAATGTTTAATAAGAATTTAAATAAGGGAGCTTAAATAAACTACCATACAAAAAATAGGCGATGCATACAAGCTACAGATGAACACTGTCTACTTATATCATTAGGTAATTGGAGAAGAAGCTAATACTGGAACACTTACACGAAGAATCATCCATCCACTCAAGGGATCCAGGGGCATACGCTTTGAAATAATCCAGCACTTCTTCAGTACTCAAACCATCTACTCCTCTGCAGTGTATCGCTTCTAACCTAATGCCTCTCGGATTATCTTTGAGATCTAATTCAGTGACTCCCAGTCTAAAGTCAACGGAATTAAGAGTTATCAAAAACTGATTCAGTTTTATGCATATCAAATAGAAACACTGCAGTTGTAAAGGAAACTTACGTTTTGTACAACGCGTCCAGCTCTTCGGCTTTAAGCTTAGGCTGGCTATGCCAAATTCCAAATCGTTTGGATCTTTCTTCTCGCTGTTTCATTACCTTTTCCTTTGAAAAAAAAAGTCAAGATAGTAAGACAATGTTCAGATATGAGTGAGTAAATCTGAATCTTATTTAAGCACCTCGAATCACCTATGAGGGAGAGGTTGACTGAATGTCAATGTAACTGCCTTGCATGATGTAGAACATGACGGCATTTACACCATAAATTACACTTACAGTGAGCTTGTTGGAGTATGGCGGCTGTGGTTTAGAGGGACGGTCAGCAGTTTTGCGAGTGCGTGCTCGGCTGTGGTCATTTTCTGACTCGGAATCTGAGGATGAACCGGACCCAGAATCGGAGTCAGACGAACTGGAGCTGGAACTGCTGGAGCTAGACCCTGAAATCTCGCCATCTTCGGCACCACTAATCGAGGCAACCGAAGCTTCGTCATTTTCCTTGCTGTTGTCGATACATATTTTCAAGCTCGGTCGGAATCCAGACATGATTACCGGCTGCAGGACGTCTTTTCAGAATGATGCTGTATGTTAAATGCTATCACGCCAAGCCGGACGAGTGCTGGAATGAGCGATAAATGATGCAATTGAAAGGAAAATGTACAATTTACTTACAACTTGTATTCATTGGAGCAAACGATTGCCTATTGCAGATACTTGCTTATTTTCTAAACTGTAACTTTCGACCTAAATGGACAATTAAGGCATTTTAAGGATGCAATTGCACGAAAAGCGAAACAAAACAACCAAACCTTTGATAGCAAAACAACCACAGCTCTTTAGTCTCCAAGAAATTAACCAATGGAGAATTACGAGTAGTGTACGCAACTTGTTCCAGAAAAAAGACCAATGCATTAAAACAGACCGCCAAAGACCTTCAATTCCGATTGCAAAACTGGATACCTGATCTTATGTATTTACTTTTTAATACAAAAAATAAATGTAGGGCCTGCTACATCTTACAACAATATTTATAAAAAATATATTCCCGGAGAATATTGACTGTAAAATAATGTATGTACAAGCGAGACGCTGGTGCCGCCACCTGCCAGAACACCTTGCGCCTACGAAAGATCATTTCCGGTAGCTTCTTTTTCAGGGACAAGATCACTCCTCATCTCTCCGATATGTTTACCGTTTCTTTGATGTGTTTCTCCAGCTTCCACTAGTCAACTTAGTGTAAGTATATCTGACATATATCATAGCTCGCCTTGACCCGTCAGTTGGAAAACGAAGGTTTATGACAGAGGAGCATTTGCCCTCAAATTGCAGATGTGATCTGCAGTGACACGACAAGACATGTACACACAATTTTTGTTGGTGTGGCTTCTTTCTAGTTGAACCAATAAGCTGTAAATTGTACCCCAATATCTATCCAAAATGTGGTTCAGGTGAATTTTATTTGCCCTCTTTTATATTGTCGTAATCAATGAATCATCTTAGCATGGCTGTCAGAGGGAGATTAAACGATACGTAGTCACCAAGTACAAATCATGTGCTTCATGTCCTTCGTACCCCCATCTACTGATTTATCACGGATGATTCTCGGAGGGCTTTGCTACCCTCGTGTATTTGACTTTTATGTGTCTAATGATTTACCGTCCATTAAAGTCGACCTTATATCTCAGATTATATAACCAACGACTGTTGAATGTTATCTGACCTCCATAGAATTTATGTTCGCTAATGCATCTACATGTGCACAGATGTACATGTACACGTTTAGAAATGTACATGTACTCTAGTACGATGCATCGCTCATATATTTTTATTGAATAAGTTGACTTGCCAGCTTGAAGTCTTATTTCAAGGGCAAATCATAGCACGGAACCGATGCACATTGCGAATATCCTTTTATAAATCACATTTTAGTACGTGTATACGTACAAAAATGTACTCGTGTAAATATGATCTCATCATCTCAACAATGTGTATGCTGCAACAAAGATGCAACAAAATGTGTTATGATAATGTCAGCTTTCACTGGACAATTTTCTGTTTGGAGACTTGCGACCGCGACTAATTCCGAGCTGGAAATTGAATTTTGAGTAAGCATTTTTCTAAATCTTCTGAAATATATGTAAAATTAAAAAGTTGGTATATTCATATATAACGTTTTTAGCATCGGTTCTGCAACAAGTATAAAGCTAACAGTTTACCCCTGACCATAATCGGCATGCTTTGTTCATCTATAATTTTGCTTATTATCCCATGAGTTTTGTTCATAAAATTGTATCTACGTTCTAAATGTAAAGGTCTGGAAAAGTGTCATTATACCCTATCGATTAAAACGTTATGTTTCTTTTAGCAGGGACGCACGTTTTTATAATTCCACTGTGAAGCAAATGTCTTTTGTGATTGCCATATTCAATCCACATTTTTGACAACCTTTTCTTTATATTTTAGGTAATGCCTGAGGTAGGCACGTTCAAGGATGGATCATTCATACTCCACTAATAGGGAGAGACATTTATGGAAGGACCACTCGTATTTCTCTGTTGGCAAGAAAACTCCCAAAGTAATTTCACAGAAGGCGCAACTATTGAAGGAACAGCAGACCGGAGAACAAGGTTCAGGCTGGCAAGACCACACGTACACAAGATTCAACCCAAAGCTGATACCGGTAGCTGATAAGGAAAACTCCTCCATTCTGCCAGGTAAATTGCTTCTCTTTAAAAAGCCACCGGTGGCGTTAATTAATATAATAACATGTTCTTTAACTTATTTATTTAATGATTGTATACATGTGACTATTATTTAAATATATTTATGGTTTTCTCGCAGGTTCTCAACAAAAGTTTGATTCTGAGGGAAATCTCATACGCTTTTCTGCCCGGGACGGCAGCGTAGGAGAGGGAATAATCGGAATCGGGGCTACTGAGACAATCGGCGTGATAAAAATAGAGCCCGAGGCGATCAACTTAGAACCTGCCATCCCTGCTTTCAGGAGGCCAGATCACACTTACATGCATGACCTGTACAAGGAGAAACCTACCGCTTCGAGTAAGTCGCATCTGCCAAAAGTGCCGGCGCAGTCTCGGTCGGATCATTCTTACTTTGGAAAAGTAACAAATGAAACTGAAGTACAAAAAAATGCTAGATTAGCAACCGTGATAAACCGTAGTGAGTTCTACAAGGTGAAGGACCATTCATATATAGGACGAGGAGGGATGGTTGTTAAGGAAGAGCCTGACTAATATTTCAGTATACTACTAAGTTCTAAACAGTTGCATTTATGAATGTATGTGATCCTTATTTGATGTACAGAATTCTATGTGTGATAAACTTATGGCTGAAATTGTGAAATCTGAAGACCCTGAGCTGTTGTTTGAGGGTGACAGTGCGTCTTATTCATCTGATGACTCGTCGGATAACAGTTCCTATGACAACGACGACCAATCTCCGGATCCTTTATCTGAATATCTGCAAACCTGTGACAACGCCCTATTCGATGAGTCGCGCAGATTTGACCAATCTAGAAGAAGCAAGCCGGTCGCAAGAAAGGGGCGTAAACGATATGTGCGGGTATCGAAGCCTGAAAATTACATTTTGGATACACTTAATGGGGAGACTGCAGAACCATCTCGTATTTGTGATGAGAAACCGCATCGAGTGAGCGAAAACGATCAGTTTCCCGTTAGAACGACTACAGAATCCGAAAAAAAATTGGTGCTCAATGTCAAGTCTGAAATAAACAGTCAAACTATAGAACTTAACTGGCGGTCCCCTCACAGTCGTTATATGTTAGCTTATTATGGAACGCTGATCGGACTCGTTCTGAATAAGCTAGAATCATTTCGACCGAAAGGTGGCCCTAACACTCGCCAGTCAGCACGATTGAATGTCATTCACAACTCCAGTGATGGAGGTGATGGCTGGTACGAAGTCTCTTATACAAACAGATATCGAAACAACAAAGTGACGAGTAGTGCAGTTGGTGTGATAGAGGACGCATTGGATCTGATGATTGTCGAAGCGTCATTTCATCGAAGTCATTTAAATGATTTGGAGGACCTCCCACATCCCGAAAACGTACAGGAATTACTCAGGGACTTCTCTGTGATTGACTTTCTTGATACAGCCCAATCGAAATCCCGTGACAATTCCCAATCAATTGAACACCAACCAACTGTTAAGCTTAAGAGATTCTCCCCTGATGATGATTCTAATCGCTGCCCAATACCCCACGCGAAACCGAACGCACAGTCAGAGACAGTTGATGATGCGGACCCCGTTGTTTCTTCATATCAGGATACTGAGGTTGTCCAGGAAATCAAATCTGATGAATCGAATCCAGAACGGAATAGACACAGTAATCAGGGACCATCGAGTATTGCCACAATCAGCAATACAATACCATCTGAATTAGAACATTCTGTAAAAGAAAAGAAGCAGTCAGAATACCACGAACGAAATTCCATAGAGCGAGAAGATAAATGCACTTTTCAACTTGGAGTGAATTGTGAATGTTCTGTGAGCAGTGTAAATACAACTCTCTGCCCTTGTCCGATTAAAGATGAACCATCAGATGTGTGCTCAATTACAACAATCGACACTTCAGGGATCAACTTTGCAACAAACGAAGGGTCATTGCCCTCCATGCCTACAGAAAATGCAAATCCGGTGATCAGAGTAATCATGCCAATTGGCAAAGAAAAAATATCCAGTTCTTCGCCCTCGATGGAATATGAGCAACGCGAAATCAATTCTGCCTTCAACGAAACTCTATTCCCCCATCAAACTGAATCAACTGCATCTGTTCCACTAGAAGGACTACATGGACCTATAGCACAAACCATAATTATTCAGCCAGAGATAACCACTGCACTCCCAGCCTTCCTCGTTCCAGTAGTGATACCCGAATCAAGTGTTTATAGACACAGAAACAACGCCGTAATATTAGAAAATAACCCGCCACCCAAGCGACCGCGGATGCAGCCAGACAAAGGTGCAAATAGTGAACTTAATCCACGCGGTTCTCAAGACTCTTCTCCTCCTAGTCTGTCTCATTGTGAACCTAACCCAGGCGATTCTCTAGACTCTCCAACAGTGGGTCTGTCTCAGGTGCCTTACATCAAACGAGAGGTTGACGAGGAGGATCTGGCCTCGGAAATCAGTCGCGAAGGAAGCATTGAAACGATGCGCGAATTCATTAAGAGATCGACACAATTCAGTCCACGCTCGAGGAAATCTCTCGGAGAGGAGCTCGAGGAGAAACGGCTGGCGTTGGATAAGCACAAGTTACGCGTGAATTTATCACAGACTGGTACACCTTACTCCGCGACCGATGTCGCCGGGCTGCTGGAGAAATATAAGCACGAACTAAACAAGACGTCCACTAGTTCAGGCATATCGTCAAACACAGCCGCGATTTTACAGGCTGTGCGACAACGTGCCAAAACTAAAGGAGAATCGGCCCCCACAAATGTTCAAACAAATTCCTCTCATGACAAATCATCCGATGCAACGGATGAACCTAAACAGTTTAAAACGTTTCCAGGATACTTTAAAAAATCAAACTGCTCGTAGACATTTTCAACCTTGAGCTGATTGCATTTAAGGAATACTTGGTTTAAAATGGTGATTATTATTTGTATGTGTGTCATGCAACTGACTCGGATGATACAAAATGTATCGTGTATGATAAATGATGAATGTGTATTGGTGTTTCCCATAATTTATTACAATCTACAAACCTGGTTGTGAACGAATGTGACTGCATTCAGCCGTATTCGCCGGTATGTACAGTGCACATGCACTACAGTGCATGTACCAGTTTTGGTATTCATTATTGGGTTTATATTTGATACGCTTATGCAATAGTTCTGCATCTGTGTAATTTTATCTAACTGCCGTTACATGTACGC
>JAXGGS010245738.1:0-12108 GCA_035585475.1 Armandia brevis | reverse complement strand
ATATGTAGATATGTAAACGATAGCCGTGCGTACGTGACAAGTGTGATCAATGTGGTCTCACGTCACAGCTGGCCATAGCACATACATGCATGGATTGTAATATAATTCACATATTTTATAATCATTTTACACCGATACGGGCTTTGATAGAAAAGTAAAATGACTTGCATTTTGTTATTGATCCTCTATAAAGACTATCGACTGATTTAGCAGTATGTAGCACTCAACATCTAGAGTCATTCATGATGTAAAAAATTATGGACCCTCGATTTAGATATTTATTTGGTAATGAGTATTTATAATGCAATTGTACTACTCAATAGCTGTTATGGATTCAGCCAGAACAATCCAGAAATTGATTATATATAATCATCGAAGATTTAATCTTGTCTGACGATGACTAGATTGTATCGGTCAGGAACATTCGATGTGTAGATCCAAGACTACCGTGACTCCAGTTACTAAATCTGTTCTTAATAAGATTTCTTAGATCTCTTGATAAAAAACCAATATTGTAAAGAATTAGGCATAATAATTATAATTGCTAAATATATGCAATCCACTAGCAATAGAGTTTACAAATATTTGCTGATGAAATAGCCCCGGTGGACTAAAAGAAGCTCAATTACACAATTACACGTGTTGGGATAACCAGGGTGGTATCAAGGATTTATAGTACACGTGTCACAGAAAATAATCAAATCGTGAGTGCTCCTTTAGTGTAGATCCGGTTAAGTACCACATAGGAAGATTGCCTAAATTTTCACACACAAGATTTCCTGGTATAATTACATCGTTTTGGCAGAAAATATATTTGTGTTGACAAAAAAACAAAGGCAACGGACGGAACTCCCCGTGACGTGACAACCAACCCACTGCGGTTCATTAAACATCGTCTATAAATCTGATGAAACTTCAATTATTTTGGCATGACTGAATAGGCACGTCGCCATTAATCAGGATTTGTTTAATTTGAGAATTGCACGTGACTCTGATTTCTGGCTAGCCATGTTTCAAAGATTAATTTTATGATAGATTTGTAGATCATGAATGTAGTCTGGGATATCGATATATATTAAGTTTGTGAATCCGTGGGTACCGTGATCTCGCGTTAAAAGAAACACGTTTGTATATATTCATCAGACCCCACGTGAAAAAATGTTATGACGTATTTTATAGTACTAAATGATGATCATAATAAGCACCACAGTCTATCGATATTGAAACTACACGTATTATGTCGCATCTCCACCAATGTATGCACGTAAGATTTTAATATGTGATCGGTCAGACTGGGTATAAAAATGTATCAAAATCTAACTTTTTGACCAAATTCACATCATGTGTGAACTCCATGATGTGTAACAGCTATCACACAATACATCTATAATCAAGTATGCTCCTATATTAATATGCTCGACAGTAGAAAACGTTTTTTATATAAACGTTGTTAATAATGTTGCCTGTCTTCACATTGGTAGCGCTTATTAAATAACGTTATCTATGTTTCTTGCAGTGGCTGGGAGAATACATCACTCTATGTAGACTCAGGTATTTAATAATGTCGATACTAAACAAGGAATAATCCCCGGTATGTGAGTATTGCTCTAGGCACCACCTCAGCTTCTCTCGCGATGTCAATAGATATCGAATCTTTCTGGAGAGGCGGTGGAGTTTCCTCAGGGTTCCACGAATCGATGGCCGCAGTATAAGACAGTATTTCGTTTCGTCTATGAACGAATACTGCATACAAGCTATACAAACATCTTGTATGATACACATAGTGGGACCCGCGCCCTTAGTCTAATTATTACTTTCATAAATTAATCACATATGTAGCTATCGATCTACAATGAATTTATGAATGAATGCGTGTTGTTTTAAATCACATCTTCAAAATAACGGAAACATTGTTACTTACCTATTAGTAGCTAATTTCAGGTAAATGTGTCTATTTCACATGGTATTCGATGTGCATTTCTTATGAGACGATAAACATTCAACCGTCCAGTTGTTTGTGCTGCGGACGCAGTGGTATATATATGCTTTATAGTATTCTGTCCAGATAATTGGTCGTTTATTATAATCAAAATCCGAGGTTATCAACGAATATCTGGAATAATGATTAAGTTTACAACAAATTTGGGTAACAATGTTTGTTTTGATGCTGCTTTGTCAAATTATTAAGTCCGAGCACGGTATAGGTGCTCTCAGATGGCGATATATCATTTTATAACAAGGCAGGTTGTGTTTTCTCGACAGGTGAAAGGATCAAGTGATCTTCCTGTACGAGCCTCGACCTAATTACCCAAAAAACAGAGCGATGCTTTTTGTTATGATTTAGAGAAGGGCTAGTAATGTTGATTATATTCACAGCTAGATTAGGTGTACCGGTAATTCAAGTTCCAATTTCAACTTAAGCAATTAATTAAGGGTGGTACTGGTCAAACTATAGCAGAGGAACACAATTTACGTTACGACGTGACCTATATTCCGGGCATATGTTATTCGATATTTTCCATTAACAAGTGGGATTATTTGGCAGAGAAATGCAGGTTGTACTAGTATTGATCTTTTGTTCCCGGCCATTCTGTTGACCGGTCTGAATGGCAGATGTTAAAACATTATTGCTGGCTTTTTGTTGTGAGGGAGAATTGCAGGTACCGCGTGCATCTTAGCAAGTCATTAAGCGCCACTTACGGACACAAAGTGATCAAACAATAAAATTATTTGAGTTTTCTTAGCAAGATCGATAATTGTGACAAGATGTTTGATGGATGTGTGTGTTTATCACTAAATCTGCCCGCAAGTTATCAGCTCCAGAAAGGGTTGGTTGAAGTAGTATACGGCATGACGACACCGACTTATCACAAGTAGTATATATGGTGATGCATTTCTAATGGGGAGTTTGTAAATATTTCCTCTGCAAGAGTTAGGACTCTTCTAGATTCAGACTCAATGTATTGATTAGCATTTGCCATGAATAAATGTATGATATTCACATATTAAAATCTGACGAAAAGGGATTGAATACATTCTACGAAAGAGCGGTGAAAAATCCAGCGTATCGCTTTGTATTTTTTTTTCAATGGTTACTCTGCAACAAGTATTTTGCCAACCCCTTGTAAAGCAAAAAAAATTCGAATTATCGCATTGATTATCGGCGTCAATTATATAAAAGGACGAGAGTAAGAGTCTGATTGTCTGGAGGAATCAGCATCGCTGCTTTAAATACGGAAAGGAAATCAATACGCATTATTTCTGCGTGTGAATAATATCGATTTTTAATATATCGTGATAAATCAATTGTTTCATTGACGACATAATCGAATGACCGGCAATTGAATGATCAACCTCGCTAATAATGTCTCACACGCGATTGAAATTGAAAATGGTGGATCAGGTTTTCCTTATAGATTTCATGGATTGTAACGGTATTTCGTAGAAAAGGAAATACGCCATCAATCGACTTCACATATTATGATTTTGTAAGTCTGCACCATATGTGTCCGCCTCGACTATTGATTTTCATTATCATCCCATTTTCTTGGGTCACATATGCTCGGAGGACAAAGCAGACAATTAAAACGCTGACCCGTAAAACGACATATCTGTCAGTTAAATCGATTCAAATTGCTTGTTATTTCGTGAAGACAATGCATAAAACAAGTCAAATTCACAGCTGAGTTAGGGTCTGCGAGAGGAACCCCTGTGCGACCAACGTTTATTCACATTTCTGTTCAGTTGTTACACCAAAAACTTCACCAACGCTGCGATTCGTCAAATATAGAAAAGTAAGTCGTAAAATCCTCGTATAATTTGAAATTAGGTTTCCGTGAATGTCGTGTGACCTTTAGTCACGTGTTTTTGTATCGTTTTTTTGCGTGTTTCAGCTGTAGAAATCGAGCGAACTGTAGCTGGTTGAGGAGGCATGTCACGGTTAAGCCTCTGGACGTGCATCACTCTCTGCCTGGTGACGGGCGGGGAGGCGGATTTCACGCTCCCTGGTGGAGCAGTCATCGGTAAAAACATTCGCCTTTTAACCAAAAACATTTACAAGTGATCGAAACGCATTTGATTCACTGAAATTGTTAAAAGCTGGATCAATTCGTCAGACAATGTGACAGTTCTCATTATAAGCTGAATAATTGTACGTCGCAAAACTAAAGCACTCATATCTTACAAAATCCAGAGAAATCGAAGTAAATCAACTGCTGTGGATCTACCACCTCAGTTTTAATTTAAAAAGAATATTCAAAACACTGAATTTGATAATCAGATAAAGAATGTCACCATAGGAGGTAAATAACAGGTCTCTGTGTGTTTCAGAATGCGCGCCTGAGAACACGTACGATGGAGTTTGCGCTCACGTGCTGGACACCCCCCGGGGTTACTACGAGGCCAGGGAGGCTTGTGCAGACATCGGCGGACGTCTAATGACAGTCCGGTCGACAGGAAAGAGGGAGTTCGTCACTACCCTGCTTCAGCAGCATCAGCTCGGCTCTGCCTACGTGGGGCTCGACGATCAATATCAAGAGGGTAGGCCATTAGATTTATAAATACCGTAATCATATAATAAATAGTACTCTGAAATGTAGCTAATGTGGTATTTGTTCTGCAATTTCCGAAACCATGATTTAAAATCGAACATCATATTAAACAAATGTGAAGCGTTTCGTGGCAAACAATTTTGAAAAAAACAACAACATCTTTTTGGACTATACTGTAGATATCCTCTATAAGGCGGTTAGCGGGGAACAAGCCTAAAAAACAGTGCTATATCGGTATGCGCTATACCTAAGTACGCATGTACTATACATGTACAAAAAATGTGACATTTGGTCAACCCGCGCTATAAGTGATTAATCGGGGGACAAGTAAAAAACCGTCTTATACGGTCTAAATCGGGGGACACACTAGACCCGCCTTATAGCGAATACCGCCTTATAGAGGATATCTACAGTATATGTGGCCAGCTATCGGCCCACAGTAAGAAATTGTTGGCTAGCGGCATAACAGCATTATTTTCTGCTGGCCCTAAACGCACAAAAAGCCTCTCATCGGTATATAATATTATGTTGATATATTTAAGGTACTTTTGTTTGGTCTGACGGTGAAACCCTGGATGACGGGGATAGCTGGACTGAAGACGGTAGAGGAGATGACCAGATGACGGACTGTGTTGCTCAGGAGGCTGGTACGGGGCTGTGGAGAGCGGGAGACTGCCATACACAACTCCCAGCTGTCTGCGAGACAGACTTCAAGCCGGGTACGCCAGGGAATCATAACTCCCTGGTTCAATGGACGTTCACGAGCACAATCATTCATATATATATATGCTTCACACCATCGTTTTATATACAGGTTATCGATAATATTGGCGAACAAGAAGGTGAGCGTATTATTTTTAAGTCACGGATCTGATGGACAATGAGGTAGGTGAAGAGAAAATGTAGAGGAACGAGTCAGTCTGAGTGTGCGGTGTGATTGTGAATGGACGAATAATTGTTGGCATGCATGTGTCGAGGGGGGGATTTTACACATCTTTTTTACAGGCTGCGAGATGGTCACTGAATTCATTCTACGGACGACACCACAGTTTACCTCGATTTCTACTGATATTACTTGTTATGAGCATCATGTAATTAAACATAAAACTTATGAGAATTTGTCATTAAACGTAGAGAAACACAAGAAATGCATTTTTTATTTTTATTTTGTCGAGAAGAAGGAGTTTTACATCGGTTCGGAAACATTCTAAATTCTGTTATAAAACAATATAAAATTTTGAACTTCACTTTCGTCTATAAGATTAATTCCGTTTAGAAAATACTTAAACACTGAAAACAATACTACGACAGATATCGCACGAATATTTAAGAAACTGGCAATGATAAAAAGTTTGGGATCTTAAATTTTGAACATCTGACTAGTAAGCAATTTGTATGGCTTACGAAATCGAAAAGTTAAAAACAATGGTGTCCATTAGGTGATATACACGAGCATTTTTGTAACATGGGCCCTTCCGATAGCAGTGAAACTGATACCAAAAGGGTCCAATCCAGCCGCGGTTCGTACAAGCTCTAGACATCATACATGGAAATGTTTCTCTGAATATTTGTAATAAGAAAATATCTTTTAAAGTCGGTTCTCTCTGTGAAACTTTTTTTTGTTCCCTGCTTTAGTTAGGTTAACACACTTACAAGCACGAATAATTACAACGAAGTTTTTACCGTGTTAACACACAGTGTATGTGCTACACGTTTTTTTTCTTTAGATATCGATATATCAATAGACCGAGAATATTTACTCTTCCCAATGGAGCGCATGCTGTACGTGTCAATAAGCATCCCCCGGTAGATAAAGAGTTGCAACTGATGCTGCATTGATTCCGGGAAGAAGTCGCCCTGATGGTGTAGTACTACTCACAAGGTGTGAGGTGGCGACCTCTCACGTCAGAAATCTGCTAATCGTCTGCTGCTGCTGCGGCGCCGTTTCTAGCAGGAGCCGGAGATCCACGGTCGCGTGACTTGGATCTGAAAATCGGAAACAGTTTATTTTATAATAAAGTCACAGAATCCGCGTATGCTTTGTGGCTAACTAGGAGATGTACTGAAAGCAACCATACATTGAGCCAACAGAAAGTTACATGCGAAGCGAGGAATACGTTGCGATATGTAAATAAAATAGAGATGTATCTCGAAAAGAGCTCGGAAATCTGTCGCTTAGAAACGGTAATTTGAAGTACAAATCAGGGCATAAGATAGCAGTACCTGGAAACCCTGCGCGGGGATCGAGAATAACTCCTGCGACGGTCCCTGAAATGTAAGTTTACCACATTTAGTGTGCTTATACAAAATAGTCCAGCCTTAGTTAAACTACTAGGCGGAGTCAAAAAATGTAGCATCCCAAGAACATCTCTTGAGGTCTTGCACAATCTGCTGTTCTCATTTCCATTCGTGCAAAAATATTAAACATTAATTTACCTATCAGTTCTCTTTGATACAAAGTGAATTATTTGGAATAAACAACAACTATTGCTTGTAAGAAGTTGCTGTAAGAATTGTATGCATTCGTCTGTGAAAACAACAAGCTATATACAGAACCGAAAACGTGTCTTTACTTGTCTGATCTCATCGGTATAATTCTAGCACTGCTGGGGAATTGCACCTATAGCGCTTGCAAAATTTGAAGCAGAACTTAACAAACGTGACGAGAAGTGGAAATAATAATGACTTATAACACCAAACGTCGAAGGAAAATTGTAGAAAAAGATACATCTATGGGTCTCAAGCTAGCCACATCATTTCACAACAACTTACAAATTTATAAATGATGACAGTTTAGAATATCTAGATATGGTGGTGAGGTTAACATCTCTCTTAGAATTCAATCGATTTTTTTTTTTTTGTAATTTGAGGATTGCAATTAAAATTTACTCAATACTTGATAACGTCTTGATCTAGGGTAATACCAATACCAAGCCGGTTAATACAATAAAATATCTGCAGAACAAATCGACTTTTATTGATTAAATTTACCTGCTGCGGCTCCTACTCCGGCTTCTACTGTAACTGCGCCTCTTATATGATCTGTCATAGCTCCTAGAACGGGATCTGGAACGGGACCTGAAATTACCGTAGCAACAGGTTAACATCTGTTATTGTGCAAGCGCGCATCAACAAGTTATGATAAGAGAATGTAATGATCGAATGGCTCGTAATATCTGGCGTGCATTGTTATGAAGCTGGTTTGGTTTGCAATGACTAAGTCTTTTGTTCGAGAAACGGTTTTGTTAGCTTGTGCTGGTTCGTGGCATCCCATGAAAAAGTACGCCATATGGCTTATCGCATTTTACTGAATCGACTGCGTTTGGCAAATCATGCATTGTCAGAGAACTGTGTAAGTTCTGCATCCATTTCTGTACCTATTGCTGCAACAACTGAAATTTTTACTATCTATGATAAGCAAGAGGCATAGAAATGATGCTAAGCTGGAAACCATCTTGGTACGATTGAACATGTTTGTGTTTCGATTTCAGAGAACCACTCACCATGTCAGTAAATAGTTCACAAGCAAATGTCATTTTATATCTATAATGCCAAGACCAGTACATTTATAAATTACAACATTCATTTAATCTCACTCGTTGGAGACTGTAGTTCCATGCTAAGTATATGTTCAAGTAATTTTGATGCTAAAGTACATGGGTTGCTTCCCAACATACAAATTTGTGCGGCCCCGTTTGTAAACGAACCGTAATTTGAAAGTCAAAATCATTGTATACAAGGAAAGCAAAATCACGCTAAATCTGCAACTTACGTAACACATGACGATGTGCTGCGGAGAGAACTATAAATTCAGTGTCGACAGTTGAGATGAGTGTTGTCAGAAATAAAGTGGTAGATGTGTTGTCATGGAGATCATGTAGAAGACCATTGACACAGGTGTGTGGCTAAGATGCTGCACGACGCTTAACAACCGACTGTTCGGTTGCCAAGGTTACCAACCACACCCTACGCACGCTGCCAGTGAGGCATAGCGCCAGGACAAGCCGAGTTGGTTTATGCACAACGCGGCTGGTCCGGCCGCACCAGGCCTTACACGTTGCTAGCCTGCGTTAAGAAATCGCCATGTACGGTGTTGGAGCCGGCTGAGAACATTGAAGCACTAATTTAACAGCCAGTGTGTGTTGTGTGTTGTCGGTTGGGTTGTCTTATTCTGATCATGATGAGAGCGCATCAATTCATGTCATGTCAAACGGAGGGGGGTGAGAAGGCGAGCAGAAGAGCCAATTTTGCTGAGCAGATCAGGATGGAATTCGGAGGCTGATCTCGTTGCAGGGCTAAGGATGGCAGACTTTTCTGAATGATGAAAGGTGGTCGGCGGATGTTGATCTCTTAGATGGATCACATGCTGCGACCGCGCTCATCATTTTTCCACATATCTTTGGGCAAGATGTGTCTGCAATGCATTGGACACAAATGGGTTAAAATTTCGGTAGAGCAAACACTAAAAGTGAAACATAAATTGACAAGTACTACACAAAAAATCATTTGCATTAGGATGGTAATGTAGTAAGGAATAAAGTTTCATAACAAAATAAACAACATCACTATTTACAAACTGGTTATGACTTGGCCAATAACAAGTAAAAGCAAAAGGTTTTTGGTGATTAAAATGTATTTCTAAGTTCATAAGCTAATTCATGAAGAAGTCTAATTCATGTGGCTATTTGAAGCTTTGGTGCGAAAAAGTTAATCTTGACTTTAACCAGTCATGCTATATACCATATCAAGCATAGGCTATCACGCAAGGATTGTGACTTAAATTGCTTTATAATATATTAGTGCCTGTCACCAGATTGCAAGAATAAAAATTACAAGATAATTCTTCACATTATGTAGAGGCCCTATATATGTGAACCAATTAGTATTACGAAACAGAAACGATAATCGGTCGATAAAACGAATGGGCCGAAGAAAAAATAATTGTTAAAACGAACTTGTAAAATGGTATGATCACCAAAGCACTTATTTTTACAAAACGTTCGAGGTAGTATTGGTTTTAGATTGAGGGGGGTACTCACCTCTTACGCCCACGACGCTCGCGGCTGCAATCGTAGGCATAGTGGCCTCGTTCACCACATTCATAGCATCTGTCGTTAGGATCAAACGGCCGTCTGATGCGGGGCGGTCCTCGCCTCATCCAAGGCTTCGGTCGCACCTTACCAGTCGAATGTTCAACACTGACGCGGACGCCACATATGGTGCTATAACAAAAGAGAGGGAAGACGCATGTTAATGTGACATATCCAACCCAATATCATAGATGAGCTATATGCCAATGCATATCCTATGAAATCAGAATAGCCCAAATTAATAAACAGAACCATATCAATAGTATTTAATCTTAGTCTGGTCATCAAACCAGTCCCGCTTTTCAGAGTAGCGGGGTTGCACTGGCAATTAAAATAGTTTTCGGCAAAGGGGCCGGGTTGTGGGGTTAAGGATAAACTAGAATCTTGTATTTTAGCGTGAAAAATGTGATTCCTAATTTCGGGGAACATGTTCAAGTTTCACTTGGGATCTGAATACTGGGGTATATACACAGTTAACTGACATTAGCTCAAACATAAATGGTAGGGAAAGTGCACTAAAAAAGATGGAATTTGTAGATTCTGTTAAACAAACAATTACACTATAGGAAATACTCACGTCCCATCCAGTGCTCTAACAGCATCGTCGGCATCTCTTGGATCTTCAAATTCTACAAAGGCGAATCCAGGTGGGTTTCTTGCGACCCACACGTTTTTGAGTGGGCCATAGTAGCTAAAAGCTCTCTCAATCTCCTTCTCGGACGCATCTCTTGGGAGATCACCCACGTACACCTTGCAGTCAAGAGGGGTATCACGGTATCGAGGCATAGTTGTTCTGAAGCGAAAATTCGTTAAATTTTATTACGGAAATCCTTGATAATGAAACTAAATAAGTATCTTGACAAAAAAAGAACATACTTCCGCAATTTAGGTTTCGAGCATTCTTAATGTTTGGTGAGCACAAACTGGGTGTGACAAGCCATTGAAATTCAAGGTGCTTAGACCTTGAAAGTTTGAATACACAAAGACTACTGAATGAAATGCCCACAATACGAGAATCCCGCCGAATCTCGGGTTTTACTTCCCCAAACAAAAGATTATGCTACTGATGCAACTCGATAAGTTTAACTTTCTAGATAGATGTTGGCAATTGGAACGCAATTCAGGGTGACACGAAGAGTAGGCCTGCTTCACATCTATAAATTAAGACATTCGCAATGCTGTGTCAAATAGAAGTTGACAATGACGCTAGGAGGAATATTTTGCACCTGAGGTAGCCATTTTGAATAAACATTTGACTACAACGAACCGGTTGCGTACACGAATAATTATGGCCAAAGTGGCATGTAAATTCAGTTCTCAATCGCCAATATTTACATAAATCAGTGCTACAGAATCTAGGCTAAAGATTGGTAACTATATGAACATTCATCATTTCTTGCAAAAGGTTAAAAAATGATTATTTACCCGCTCTCTAGTTGTGGCCAACCCCTCGTGTTCCCCTTCTTTCTAGCCGAGTCAAGTCTCTGCCAATCAAAATCCGGCGTTCCCTCGGTAAACACCGGACTTCACCGGAAAAAGCCGAGTCTAATTACAGCCAAACAAAATCCAGAAAAGACATCTCGGCCAACGTCGTGCTTCTCCGGACAATATATGTACTTATTTCTCGCATTTAAATGAAATTATTCTTTGAATCATTCATCTTCGAAATGGTTTGATTGTAAAAGAAATTAACCGGTGTGTATTTTAATATTATTCCTGATAAATAAAAAAAAATAGCTCGCAGGTTTCTAGCGTAGCCCATTTTATATACACCTGTCCCTTTGTGCCGCCTGAAAGGATGGGGGGCTAAATATGATTTTATAATATATGGCATGTTTTTTTTCTTACTTAATACAGGGAGGAGGGGGGTTGACAGGGTAGGAAGCCTAAGGTCATAATAATATCAACAATTATTGAATTGTCTTTCAGTCCAAGGTAAATTGAGAGCTTCCTAATTGATAACACCAGCAGTTGTAATTGGTACACTGCGCCATCGGACCTAATCAAGAGTTGTGATGGTGGGAGGATGAGCATTTTGCAGCAACTTTCTGAACATAACAGACATTAATATTGGTCATATATATAAATCCGCAATTGAAAAATCAATCTGTGCTTTTCTGACAAATATATCTGTGCAAGCGTACATAGTCGTACAAACAAACGCAGATTAATGTTGAATATAATGACATGTTTATTTTGCAGATTGGTATCTGAAACTGGAATACGGGACGGAAACAGAAACATTAGTAAATTTCTATGTGATGAGTGCATAGACGCTGACATAGATACAGAGATTACATGTATACTGACTTTAACACTATGTTTCAAATGTTTTATGATTGAATTATGGCAAATCAATATAATACTGTAAGGATTTAGCCGAGTCATGTAACTTGTGAAGTCACAATAATATGAATATAATAATAATAATGTTAAGAAATAATATAGGTCAGGATGTGGGTGAAATA
>JAXGGS010245627.1:0-15224 GCA_035585475.1 Armandia brevis | reverse complement strand
TGGAGCCTTATCGTTACCTTCGAGGCAAGAGATACAGATCGGCAGGCAGAGGCACTTTAATTAATTCGCCAACATACCGGTAAGCAGCTAAAATCCACGCAAGTTAAGGTAAGTAAATCGTTATCTTAGGAAAGGTTTCTAATACAGACAAGGGTGAACAAGAGCAAATGATTAGCCAGGTAGGTTCAAGTCGTCTTATAGATTCAACAATAATGTCTGGTAGAGCATCATGGAAAAACAGCAGCAAATAAACCTGATATATAACTTGTCAACAACAAAACTAGATTTAATACATTTAACTTACTGTTCATGTAGCAAAATAGATCTTAGGCCTAATAACTAAGATAAGTTTCTAGAGCCCTTATTTTAGTCAAAGAAAGCGTTGCGGGCGTCAGCTCAACATTTTTTTATTATTATCATCATTAAGATGATTATTTGAATCTTTAATGGCGTAAAGGAAGCGGGTCAGTTTTTTTTTAATTTTATAAACGGGGGTACAGCAGGTGGTTAAATTTAGGATTTTTACAATTGAATAAGTTGTAAATTAATGACACAAACTACATGTACATTAGATTGAAGAATTGCAATACATCATTTGATGCTGCTTCATTTAGGAGCAGTGTCCACTGGATCTAATGTTTTACTTCTTGCTGGTTCGTTTCATCTCTAGGTAACTCACCAACCTTTGACAGAACGAATAGTAATCGTGATACTTTATCAATGTATTTTAACATTTTCAATGATAACATCATAGTCTAGCATGTAGACAACATTTAGTTAATTCACCTTGTGACCTTTGCCGAAGGTTTCCATTGCATCCAGTATCTTTGTCTGGTTCTGTTTCATTTCCCTCACTGTGTTATCCTCACTAGCAATGGAAACAGAATGTTACATTTTTACAACATATAGGACCTGTTCCATTTGTAAACCCTAGCATTGGAATGATAAAACTGAAAAACAACTTAACCTTATATCTGTCTCATTGGTTACATCCAAGCGGAGATTGTTCGATTTCCGTTCATCATCAAAAAGATTCTTCGTTCCAATGTTTTCGAATATTGTTAATGATTTATCGTCTACGTCCGAATATTTTACACCTACAAAATATAAAACTGCAATTATGTGCAAATATCCCAGTCGCATATAAATGGGTTTTAGTTACACACTTGTTAGTGTTCGCATACTAACAAAAGTCATCTGTAGTATTTGCGATGTCACAGAGTAACTTGAACAAGATCCACAGATGACTGAATATGATGAGCGGAGGAGCAAGTGCTGGTTTATCACAGTAATCTAGGATAAAGCTGTATCTGTAATATCTCCATATCTGTTGGGTGTTATCCTGCACTTTAGTGAATGTGTAGCTATCAAAATAAAATAAATTGGTAATTCGTGTCAATGATTGAACGGGATATGTGGTGAATTGCCAATACTCTTACCTAAACATCGCTATTAATAGATTGATTAGCAGGATATTGGTAAGCAACATATATATGCCATGAAAAATCATCAATATCGTAGAAGATTCTGGACATCTAGGTAGGCCGTGATCTTCGGCCAAGGTTGCGTTTTTGGTGCACCCTTCTACATCACCTGGACAAATGACAAAAATAGTCCATATTAGTTCCTGTTGATAATGAAAAACTACTGGTTTGATCTGCACAAAAGTATTCGTATAATGGTCATTTTGGGTCATGCATGGTCGAAAAATCGATTGCTAGCACTGTATGGGCAACATGACATACTATTTTTTCATTATTGTGTTTGGTCATTGTTTCTCTTAACACTCAACTCCACGGAAGCAAGTTGCATGTGTTGTTAGAAGTATGTTGACATCACTACCTGACAATATTTTCTCAGACCGAAACCAGATTGAAT
This sequence comes from Armandia brevis, assembly GCA_035585475.1. Classification (NCBI taxonomy): domain Eukaryota; kingdom Metazoa; phylum Annelida; class Polychaeta; family Opheliidae; genus Armandia; species Armandia brevis. The sequence continues at coordinate 13,346 of JAXGGS010245627.1, read as the reverse complement.
GACACACTATATTCATCAACAGATTATATTGTTGAAGTTATTTCAGATAAAATAACCAGTCCAAGATATTCTACGGAATACTTTATTATCGCCCGATCAAGATGAAAGTAATACAACATGCAAAGTGTTTGGAGGCGTTCTGCTAACTAACGGCAATTTAAATTTTGAATAAGGGTGTTAGAGATTTGGCGGTACCTCTGGGAAATAGAGATAACAAAGATCTCTGACCAATAACGTTAACCCACCAGGAGAAACAGATGACCAGTGCAGGTCACTCAGGCGTGATAGCGAGCGGCATCACTTGCATCATGGTACAGCAACCACGCCGTGACATAAACCGAACAACTAAACACAGCATAAACAAAGACGCATACATGTTAAAAAATACTCAAACGTTACAAACATCAATATATTTTATTGTTCAACACTCCCACTTGTGTCCTTTCTCTTTTAGGTCATTGTTTTTCAAACAGTTTTTATTTGATCGATTTGAGTCCCAGCAATCCTCGGATCCTCTCTAGGTTGTCATAGGGTGATGGCTTGGTGAAGACGTCAGCCAACATGTCTTTGTATCAGCAGTACTGGAGATTCAAGACTCCGATCTCGACTGCTTCGCACACATGATGATACTTGATCTGGATGTGCTTCGTGGGGTTGTGAAAGACAGGGTTCTTTGCCATTGCGATGGCCCCTTGGTTATCTTCCATCATGAAGCTGGGTTGGGAGATGTCGGTCCTGTACTCGCTGAGGAGATTGTGAAGCCATGTCATTTCCTGTGTTGCCAGGCTAAGGGCGATGTATTTAGCCTCTACTGACAATAGATCTACCGAGGTCTGCTTGCGGCTTGCCCACGTGATGGCAGCATTACCCAGCATGAAGATGTTGCCAGAGGTCCACTTTCTGTTATTACTGTCACCGGCCCAATGTGCTTCCCAGTAGCCGATGACTCATTGTTCCTCTCTGAATATAAATTGCCTGACAGAATATGCAATATCTGGTTGGGTCGCACTGGCTACATACAAGAGACTTCCTAGATGACTCTGAAACAGGGTCTTGTCAGCATTTTTGCTGACACCGTCGTCCTTGACGAGCTGCATGCTCGTGTCCAAGGGTGTTGTCACCGGGTAGGCTTCGGTCATACCAAACTTCTTCAGCATGTCCATGATGTACTGTTTCTGATGCATCTGCAGAGAGTCAGGTGACTGACAAACACTGATCCCCTAACAGTATTGGAGTTTGCCAAGATCTTTCATGTAAAATTTCTTGCTTAGGGCGGTCTTCAGGCGCATCAGGTGTGCCATGTTGTCCACAAGAAGGATCAAATCATTGACTTAAACGTTGATTATTCTCAGATTTTCTCTGTCCCACTTGTGAAAAATGCACGGGTTGTTGATGGACTGTTCAAACCCTAGTTCGGTGAGGTACGACTTCAGATCCTCAAACCAACATCTAGGCAATCGCTTGAGGCCATAGGGAGAGTGCTTCAACTTACAGTAAAGTTCTTCCTTTCCTCCGTCCTCAAAGCCTTCGGTAGCCTCATGTAGATTTCCTCCTTCAACGTTCCGTTCAGGCTGTGGTGGGGCAGCATTCTCCTGCGTGACTGGCCTGGCGGGCAGATTTGTGACTTCCACTGTTCAAGGGGTCGAGACAGTTACCATATTTGGGACAGCTGCAGCTTGGGTGGAGTTGAACAAGAATTGGGAAGATGACATCTTTCCTGTTGATTACACTTCTGCCTCATTCGTCCATCAAGTGGTAGCCACAGGATTCGCGACTGTAACCAACAAAACACAACTTCTCCATCTTCTCCTCAAGCTTCTTCCTCTGCAGTTGCGGTATATGTGCATACGCTATGCACCTGAATACCTTCGTCATCTCAAGTTCAGCCTTCTTTCCGTACCATGCTTCATAAGGAGTGATCTTCCCTCTTAGTGCCTGGGTCGGCAGGAGGTTGGTGATGTACACGCCGGTGTAAGATGCGTGGCTGATGACCGTACTCAGGTGAGGGCAACTCAGTCGCTCATCTTATTGATTGGCAGCTGTCAACCCAGTTGGCATGCTGACTACGGGGAGTGTGTAATGTGACCGGGATACGTGCCAGACGCACAAAACGACCACCGCGCCCCTCGGTAATAATCCGGTGGCGAGGTGTGACTTCCGTGAAATACTCGCTAACCGTGACTGAGATTCCCAATAGACAATCTAGATGGAGGGCGCAATTTGGTGGGACATGCGTGGGCACGGCACGGTATAAGATGGAGCGCTTCCGCTCACACGGCATTCCAAGAAGTAAGCAAAAACCATAGTGTTTCTGTACCCCATGTACCTAATAAACACAGGAATGTTAACTTAACAAAAGTGAGATGTCATCTCTGAGAGCCCAGGATTCTACACCCGCATTCACAGCTTCTCCCCTGTACACTTTTTGGCAGGTCAGCATGGTACTGCATCGCCTTCGCTTTCTCGACTATCATCCTGTTCATCCGCTCTGAGATACTGTTCTGCTCTGGAGTGTGTGGAACAGTCATCTCGTGCTTGATTTCTTTGTCGCACAAATTTTTCTTGAACTCTTTACTAGTGTACTCTTCTCTGACCCGGTAACACTCGCAGTATATTCTTTGAAGCAGTCCAGGGTCTGTGACTTGATGGTCATTGGATAGACCACACAACACCTCCTCAGATCGTTGATGAATGTGACAAAGTATTTGCTGCCCCTGTGTGATGCGACTTGTACAGGCCCGCAAACATCCTTGTGCAAGATGCCTAGCTTTCTGGTCGTCCTCTTCCCGGTCAGCAACTTAGGGGTGTGGCTGACGGACTTGGCCTTGGTACAACATTCGCAGCTTGCTGTCCTTCTTGATTGTCAACTTTTGTCTTCTTGTCCGCTGATTACCTGATTCATCACAGGTACACTTGCATGTCCTAAGCGCGGCAGCCAGAGATCAACTTTGTTGTTGACTGCAACGCACACAGTTTCTTCTCCTCCTGACTTCTCGGCTTGCCCGTCTAGAATATAAAGGCTACCTTCTTGGGTCCCAGTTGAGATTGTCTTACCAGTCTTGCTCTCGTTTACACAAGTATGTCTATCGAAGGACATCGTTCAACCACCGGTTGTGATCAAATGGACAGACATCAGATTACATGACATGTCAGAAATGTGTTATACCCGGGATAGAGTTGCGTTATTGTCCGGTCCATCGTTATGGTACAACCCTAGGGGAACTCCTCCTACGCCTATTGCAGTTACAACATGGCTGTCCCCCAGTTTCACCAATTGGCCTTTCATCAGTGTCTCGTAGTTGGTCATGATGGTCTCGTCCCACATCATATGACTGGACACTCCACTGTCAATAATGCAACATTTGTTTCTTCCAATGCTCTTCATCCCCATTGCACAGAAAACTACTTCCTCATTTGTCTCTGTCACCGCCTTCGCATGATGAGCCTTCTGCTGCGTAGAATTTTCTGTTGGTGCACTTGGGCAATTACAGCTGATATGTCCGATTTTGTTGCAGTTGTAACACCTTACTGCGGTTTAAGTCTTCAGCTTTCGTGGTCCTTTCCTGGAATGTGCTCCCACTAGGGCCTGATCCTCGGACGTTCCAGAGGCAGTTCTCCGATAATTCTCTTTGTCCAGAATGGCCTTGTGCGTGTCGGTCCAGGTGATCTTGTCAATCTGAGCTCCTAGCATTGTTACAAGAGCTGAGTACGAGGTGGGCAAACTACCTAACATAGTTATTACCTGATCTTCTGCTGAGATCAGTGAGTTCATCAACACCAGTTGACCGGTAATGCTGCGAATGTCTTGGAGGTGTTTGTCCATTCCCCGCCTTCAACCATGTCCATGTGAAAGTACTTCTTCCTAAGGTGCAACTTCGCGGCTAGCAAGCTCTTCTCATACTGTTTCGAAAGAGCTTTTCATGCCTCCATGACTCTCGCAGTTTCAGATAATTGGTATGATGTTCGTACTTATGGACAGCATAATGTCCGTCAGGTTTTTTTTACTCTTCTTCTTGAAGGTCGCATGGAACACTTCATTTTCTCTATTATCCTCCGGTTGATTCTTGGTTTTGTCCACGTACCCCCAGAGCTCCTTGTCCAGCAAACATTTTTTCATTTGAACCTTCCAGGTCATCCAGTTTGATTACCCTCAAGACGACTGATTGACCACTTGTCCTCTTGTCCCATCTTGTTGATTTCGATGTTACTCGGATACGTTGTAGTGTGTACTCAGTAAATCCTGGAGATCTTCTCGTTAGCAGTGTTCTATCGGTTACCTGGGCCCATAACCTGTTGAAGTTATTTCAGTCCAAGATATTCTACGGAATACTTTATCAACGCCCGATCAAGACGAAATTAATACAACATGCAAAATGTTTGGAGGCTCTCTGCTAACTAATGGCAATTTAAATTTCGAATAAGGGCGTTGGAGATTTGGTGGTTCCTCTGGGGATTCATGTGATAGAGATAACAATGATCTCTGACCAATTACGTTTATCCGCCAGGAGTAACAGATGACCGGTGCGGATCACTCAGGTGTGACCGCGAGCAGCGTCACTCGCATCATGGTGCGGCAACCATGCTGTGACAAACACCGGACAGCTAAATACGACATAAGCAAAGACGCATACATGTTAAACAATACACAAACCTTACAAACATTGACGATATATTTTATTGTTCAACATATATATACCTTGAAGTTCATCCAAATACAACTCTCCGAAAATGTTCCAAAAGGGCTGAGCAATAATCGGACCCAGGATCCTTAGAGATGCTTCACTGTTAGGGTAGAGGAGCGCTTGCTGAGCCACACCATATGCGAATATCACAATCACTAGGATAACGAGGAAAAATGCCATGTCCGTAATCTATAAATACATAATTGAGTAAAGTCTATGTACATTTTTCAAGTTTTTAAACCTGATTCGTTGTTGATTAAGATATATGTTACGTACCATTCCTTTTATCATCACAATCTTAGGCCCTATTATCTCGCTCACAAAAAACACTTGCAGAAAGCGTGTATAAAATAAAATGAGCGTTGTGGCGTAAAATACTCTGGCCCATTGAAAGTCTACTTGATGGAGGGTAAATCGGAGAATAAGAGACACAATGAACAACATATAAATTGCCAGGTCAAATCTATTCCACTTTTGTGATAAATATCTCTTCTTGTTTAACATCATCATCCCTGTAACCGCCTGTAAATACTAGATTATATTATAAGACAAAATAGAAGCAGAGAAATACGCCAAAAGGACGTAGTTATCACCAACAGTGCTAACCGTCATATGCTTTGAATTGAATGATAAAACACTGTGTGATGCTCATATTATCTTGACAATGTTTAACATTTTTTACACTTTATTATCTTTGCCGTTCACAAATATGAAGACAATCTATGACAAAAGGTTAATGAATTAGGAAGTTAAAATACTACCTGATGAACTTCCTCAATGATCATTGTCATCGTCCAAACCCATATAACAATTTCTATTGTTCCTGGTGTGACGGGTGAAAGCTCAATTAAAAGGAAATAACTGAACAGTCCAATGTAAATCACATGCGAAATCTGGAGAATATATGCGTACGAATATTTAGTATAGAGTTAATGGAAAGTGTTGATACTAGCTTTCTTTCAAAATGGGATGGAATGCTTAAACAGAAGATTATACGACTTTATTCAGACACTCAAACTAAAAAGGGTCATCTGAATAAAATCCAATGTTTTTCCGACTATATCAGGTACGGGCTTGAGCAAATTGGTCTGTCCAAGAGACATTGGTTCAAACAGAACCTGCCATATGGTTTTCAGCCAATATACATTCTAGACTCTAAATGATGAGAAAATGACTGCAAATGATGGGAAAATGACTGTAAATTATGAGAAAATGACTGTAAATTATGAGAAGATAAGCAAGTTTTCTTTTAGGCACATTAGATGGGTTTGTGTCAAAGTATTTACATTAATCATGATTAAATTCCATTCTGCAGCTTTGATACATATTCTATTTCTGCAATAACTCGTTAGGACCAAATTGAAATATATTAGTTAATATGAGCAATATAATTTATTTCAACCTTTTTTCACCCAAACTATCTTACCCATTTAGAAATCTTCTTGTCTGTATGTAAGAAAAAGAGTATGCCATCTATCAAGTATTATGGTATTGCATATGTAAGATAGGCCCATGGCATGAATTATGAATAAAACAATTTCAACATTTCACAATGTATTTATTCAAAGAACCTGCCACAACATCAGTCAACTATCTCAGTGTGCAGATATTGGAGTACTGGAGCACAAGGTAAGTGACTTGTGTGGTTTGCGTGTCTAGTTCAGACTGCTGTGCTCACTCCTATTTCTATTCTTACCCTGTCTCCCTGCACAGCTTCCAGGCTGCATCCTCAGTCGGCTCCCTGGCTGAGGGTCGCAACCAGGTTATTGCCTTGAGGCATTACTTACCTTATTGATTTACTTGCCTCAGATGTCTGACCTGGAAAGTGACGAGAGCCAGAGGAGCAGATAGAGAAAAAAAACAGCTGCTGTCAAGCCAAACGATTAGGCTCCTCGTAAACCTGAAACAATCTGAGTTCTGGTCAGTTCTCAACTTCAACATTGTTTCAGCGTTTATATCATTCATACCCAAATCAAATTTAGCGAGACAATCAGCTAAAGTGAACCACTCCAACGAGTCAATCATGTTCGGAGATGTCATACTGGAATTACAGATCTGAATGGTAAGATTCAGCCTGAAGGAAACAAAAACAAGGAAAGGAACAAAACCCATAATATTCCAACTCATCACTTTTCCAAAAACTCCCCTGTGCCCGTGAAAGGATTCGTCAAGTACATCGCAGGGAGGTCCCTAGGTACTACCAATTCAGCCACCAAACTCATGTCACGTGATAGGTATGCTGTGGATCCTTGGGAATTATTGGCAGGGCAGCGATACGGGCAGTTGTGAAAATATTTACTATGTATATTTTATATACTTGACGATCCCATCATTGCAGCAGAACATAACGTCATACCAATTATTTAGTCACTAATACAAACTTTTGTCACATTTGTTTGGTCCTTCCTTGACCCTGATTTCCTAATACATGTACATTACAGGTACAAATAAAGCTATATCACTTACCGTCAAATATTTGATAAGCTATGATGTCTGCAATACATTACGATCACGTCGAACAGCACAATGTATGTATAAACCTGAACGATCCAGCATTGACTTGCTCCCACAAACAATTAAACTTGAAAGAATGAAATTATGTACATAAAAAAACAATGAGATTAGTATCACTTGGTTCTTACCGTGTGGTAGCAATACTTTATTTTCGGCGATGTGTAAAAATGATAAAAAGCCAGCCAAAGTCCGATGCTGTTTTTTCCAGAAGTACACGGTATCCGCGGACGATACAATTTATTACGGTTTTCTGTGTTAATAAGAAATATTTACAATCTTAACACACTCTGTGTTATGAAATGTAATTCTGACAATTGATGCTTGATAGAATCGAACATACTGTTGCGTTCATATCCTGTATGTGAAAAGACTCCTGATTTATATCGTGAAGCTTTAGATGTAAAGTCTAACTTATAAATCATCAGCGGGAAAATCAAACAAATCAGAATCTATAAAGAACAGATTGAACATTTCAGGTAGAGTAAGCAATTCTTCATTACTAGTTAAAGCATCAAAAAAAGCATTAAACCGGTATTGAAAAGTGCAGCATTGCATCATTAAATTAACACGGTAAAGTAAGGACAGTTCAAAGATTGTGCTAGTCCAAAATCGTTGTTTTAAATTATGAAATACTCAATCTATGTTACCTTCCACAGAGGATTCACGTGAGCTAATTTTCCCAACCAACTTTGGTGTAGTTTTATTTGACAACTTGACTGCTGTGTAAAACACATGAGTCTGGAATTGTCTGCTATCGACATCAACGTCTGCTTTCCATATTCGTTCAGTTCTCGTACGAGGAGATGCTGGCACATGCGCTGATCTATGTCATTGCATGCGCCAAGGATATTCACAGCCAATGATTCGAACTGACTAGATTAATAGATATGTAATTATATTATAATAAATATTTTAAAACCAGAAAGCAACGTTTTTAGAACGAAAATTGTATTTAGTGTACATCGTTTGTATGAAGGACCAAAGTAAAAATATATCTGATTGCCTACTTATTACCTCGAATTCGATATCAACTGTTGACTCAAATCCACTTCACCTCTTTTGATCGCTTCTTTATGTAAAGCTTTGCAAATACGACTGGCAGCAAGTGCCGCTCCTGTTGAACATTTCGAAAATTTTCTCTTAGATATACAATTATATTTAATTACTAACCCATTACACTGAAATACTTGCCTATTTGATCCTTTCCTCGTTTACAGAATATCATAGCCAATTCTTGGCGATTTAGGAAAATGGACCAAAGTAGGAGATGCCAATGCGGATTGGACCGAATCTTGTCAGACTTAGTATCTACAAAAACAAAATAAAGAATTCATACTAATTGTAATCAGATCGCATGCTTTCAATCATTTGTTATGACGACACTGTGGTTAAATAGTTTACAAGCATAGCTCTCACAAAAAGGCCACAACTATCAAAACGTAGAACTATGTACCACATAATTATGTTATGATTACCATACTGAAAACTTCATAAAACTTACCAGCGTACAAGTTCCAATTCTGAGCGTTGAACATATTCGAAAGTACAAGTCCGATATCGCCTAACTCCCACTCATTCCGTCCCTGCTCTGCCTGTGTTGTAAGAAGAGTTACAATTGAATATGTGATAATATATGGTTGTTGATACGATTTATTTCTTGACTGATATTTTCCTTAGCATGGCCTTTCATTTTCGCATCAGATTTCTGCACGTAAAGATGATAATGGCGTATAATACTTACAGCTGACGCTACCAAAATATCCCTAATAGGAACTATGCCGGAAGTTTTGACCTTATTCACAACCTAAAAGAAATTATATAATGAACCTGCCCATGATGGCAATCCTTTGTTTTATGTCGACTTTTACAAAATACGATTGGTCGTACCGCTCCATATAGCTTCAGCAATTCCTCAACACTTAGGAACTTATGCAGCGCAAATCTTTCATCGAGAAAAGAGTCCACAAAATCAAATCTGTTTTCCAGCAGGGCCATTTCAAAAATATCAGTACTACGCTTGGTAAGCGAAGCAACATACTGTAAAACACGTATTTTCAAAGTTGTAGTTGGAATGAGTCCTTCTGAATCAAGCTAGGTTCGACATATAGCCAATGTTTAATAGCAAATTAAATATGATAAAACAATGTAAAATGTGCTAGATATATTTTCATTAGGCTCATACCTTCTGGAAATCATCCGTGGGAAAAAGTTCTTTCTGGGCGAACTCATAACACCCCCAGGCAACGGCAAGGTGTAGGCGTGACTCAAAGTCTCGATGTCTTCCTAAAATGAGAGTCATTGCGTATGATTTGCCATAATCAAAAAGTGTAATGTTCACCTCTGCTAACCTGTATTACCTTTAATGAGGGAACTCAATATGGCATTGTCCATCCGCTCATACTGCCCTTGCTTCCTCCCAACTTTAAGGACGGATATCTTAAAAATTATACTTAAGCTATCTTACATATTTATATACAATGATTCTAAATAATAATATTTATGAGCCTATTTATGAGTAATGGTAAAATAGTCTACCTCATGTTTATCCAGCATTATTCTATTTAAGAAGTTCTTAAACATGGCTTCATCTCTATGTTTATGAATGTTCAGTTTCTTGTTGAAGTCTTTAAAACTATATTCTATTCTGAAAAAGAATATCAATACTTATTTAAGTGTTCAGTGTTCAAAATCTCAATTTTTTTTTCGAAATAATGAACACAAAATATATCTACAACTAATGGGAAGAGGAACCTTTTTACAATGCAGAGGATGCTAAAAACAATTTCAAAGCTTGTACATCGCTCAAATTTTAGAAAAGAAAAATCTACCCTTTACTGTAAACGTCCACAAGTACATCAGCAGCTCTTCCGGATCCTTCGACACATACAACAGGTACGTTCTTGTCCAGACAGATTAAAGTTGTATCCAAAGTGTTAATCCCACCTCCGAAGACAAGCGTTACTATTGGTATTGTTGAACCTGAAAATGATATTTTACATCAGCACTCCCCTTCATTTTCGTCAATCGTGTTATCCGTTTTGGCCAACCCTAAGACTGATAACGCTACAACCCAAAGTTCAACCTCACACGATTACGCTCGGTAAGGCCAAGTCCCAAAACATCCATGACCATTTAGTCAGGGCAGCCATACGTAGACTCTCAATGTCAGGTGACATATGGTGTTGAAGTTATTCTAGGTAAAATAACACGAGTCTCAGATATTCTTCAGAAAACCTTATTAATGCATGATCGACGAAAGTACAACATGTGTAGTGTTCAGAGGTTTCTTGCTATCTAATGGTACGTTAAATTTTGAATAGATGCGTTAGGAAGCAGACAATTAATTCCAGGAATCCCGTTACAGGAATAACTATGATCTTTAGCCAATTACAGTAATCCACAGGGAGTAACATTTGAAGGGTGTGAGTCAATCAGGTGAGACCGCAAGTGGCGTCACCAACTTCCCGGTGCGACAAACAACCCATGACAAGCCCCAGACAACTATCTCGACATAAAAAAATAAAAAAAGACACATAAACATGCAAACAATAATATCTTTAAACATTCATGATAAACTTTATTGTTCAACACTCCCACTTGTGTGCTTTCGCTTTTAAGTCATTGTTGTTCCTAATTGTTCTATTTGATGGCTTTGAGACCCAGGAATCCTGGGATCCTCTCCAGATGATTGTGGGTTGATGGCTTGGTGAAGATGTCAGCCAACATGATCTAGGATCGGCAGTGCAGGAGATTCAAGACTCTGGTCTCGACTGCTTCATGCACATGATGATATTTGATCTGGATGTGCTTTGTGCGGTTGTGAAAGATGGGGTTCTTTGCAGTTGCGATGGCCCCTTGGTTATCATCCGTCAAGTTAGGGTTAGGGTATTATCAATGGCCGGAGCTGCTGTTCACTGGGGAAGTCAAAAGCAAACCACCATCGCCATATCTACAGTTGAAGCTGAATTTGTAACTCTCAGTGCTGCTGTTCAAGAAGCCATCTGGCTAAGTCATCTCATTGATGAAGTTCTCAACTGAGAATCACAACCTGTGAAGATCTACCAGGATAACCAGGGAGCTATATCCGTAGCTACAAACCCCGCTATCTTTCGTTCCTCAAAGCGTGACAAGATACAATATCATCACATCCAACAGTATGTTGCAGGCAACATCATTAAGTTGGAATACTGTCAAAAAGGTGAAATGGCTGCTGACGTCTTAACCAAGGCACTGACTCAGGAGAAGTTCTGCAAGCTGATCGCCATCATGGGACAAGACTGAACAATGAACCATAGTTAATAAAATATACTGACAAAGTATGAATGTCTCTAGTGGGAGTGTTAGAAATATATAGATAAGTTTATAGTTAAAGACAAATATTTGTTGTTATGAATAGTTTAGATGCTTTTAGCGCTTGACACAGTTTAGTCATTGTCTTAAACGCATCATTCCATTTGATTAATGCGCACCTTGTACGTACTAGGCTCACACCTGATAATTAAAACATGACTTCTAGGATCGCCTATTGACCAATCTCTAATTGGTAGTTATCTCTGGTATCTATTCGCGGGAATCTCAAATCCTAACAGTCAGCTAATTCAAATCAGTTCGATACATGAAGTGTAGAGTGTAAACTTTACACTGCATTTTCTATAATAAACTTCACTTTAGTACAAGTCCGGAATTACTGTGTCAGTCCTAATCCAGATAATCTAATGACCAGATGCTGCGAAAAAAGACAAAAAAGCTGCAACACTTCAGAGGTCAAAGAGAAAGTGCCATGCCACTTTTGAAACCATAGAAAAAAAGGGTCCGTGCCGCTTTAGTTAAACAAATAAACCCCCAAACGCATCGCCGTTTCTCTCGGGCGAAAAAAATTGAAACCATTTCATTCATTCTTTGTGGCCTAACTTATATTTATATGGGTGACAAAATGGGTAATCTGCTTTAACACAGAAGGAAACCTCGTAATAAACTTTTTAATTTTGGATGTTAAAATTATAATATACAGTTATATAAACCACAAGACCGGCTATGTTAATACAATTCAACTGTTATATCTAACTCGTATGTTATTTTGAAATGATAGGTCTTTCAAACTTGATAAGATTTTTCGAAATGTGCGACTGATATTTTATTTAAATTAAACCGTAATGAATCCTACCAATGTTCGCTGTAGAGATTAAGTGAGAATTAAAAGCATATGACGAAGGGATACAATAAGCAAATATTCTAAAAACAGTGATAAACCTACCGTCCTGATCTTTTGCAATATGCTCTTCAAGTTTTGATCTGAATTCTATTTCCCCGCCAAACTTATTTTCCGTGCCGTCGTCGACTAATAAAAAGTGCGTATGGTAGGGATCAAGGAAAGATTGACCATCTCCTACATCAGAAGTAATCCGATAAGCCGGTACATGGTTTGAGTTGCTCTGAAATAAATGGGAATATTGATGGGGGTAAGATATGTCAATAGTGCTTAGTTTAAGTGGGGGGATTCAGTTACGGTTAGCTAGGGAAGGTGTTTATCAATTGTTGTTTGTCGACTATGGTTAATACAGAGAGATAATTAAGCCATTGGTTGAGGATAACAGTGTTGGCAGCTAAATATAGTAATGAGAGCTACACCTTTTTCTATATGGTCGTCAAAACGTATTAGTTCCTGTTGACGTTCGCCGTTAATAATGCAATAAACATGTACATCGGGGCAGATTAAGGGTACTACCTGCTTTTGTTTTTTTAAAATTGCGTTATTGTAGATCACTCCCCACGTTGCTATACCTAGTGCTACCAATTTCTGAGAAGATCCGCGTGTTAAATTGTACTCATTAACAGCTTCTCCGACTATCCTCATGATTCCTGTGTTAGTGCCACCCGTAATTAACCAAGCTCCTATAATACCAATAGCGCTACATTAGATTAGTATGTCTCATCATCAGAAAGATGAATCAACGTTGTGATATGAGTCGAATTAGTCGGCAACAAACCTGCTTGCGTTGCAATATGAACAAGTCGCCGTTTTAAATCTTCGATATCATTCAGGCCAATTGTAGGATCTGTTGCACCGCCAGTGACTGATATTATTAGCTTTGGCATGGGAAGCTTCCATTTGTCGATCAGGTGATCTAAAACTGAGCTTTCCATGTCTTT
>JAXGGS010245515.1:23732-45308 GCA_035585475.1 Armandia brevis | reverse complement strand
AAATAGAACCATGGCCCTGCGATAATATCACCCTTAATATAAGATATCTATAGGACCAACTTATTCAGTCTGCATCTTATACTGCCGAACCACAGAACCCCCAACCACAGGACCCTCAACCCGGCAATCCCCTAACGCATGTGGAGTTCCCGGAACCGGTTGTTTCGAGCCGCCGGGTAGCTTCAGTTCCCGGCTTCAGTTCAGCCGTTTTACTACCGGGTTATGTTTTTGTTTTATTATTTAACCATTTAACTGACCACTATTCCTCGGATTTACTTTCTCGCACCAAAACTAAACATGTCAAAACCCTTGCCAAGGGTGATATTATCACAGGGTCACCAAAACCAATATTAAAATTTAAGTTTTAATTTTGTACCATCATCCATATCTATGTCCGTATCATAAGCGTCACTGTCATCGATGTCTGGCTCCTTCTCGACCTGTCCCAGCTGCAGGACATCAGCATCCTCCTCAGTGCTCTCACCCTTGTTATCCTTAATATGCTCATCATTGACGTCATCTGTTGCCACCTCCACCTCGTTCGTCTCACTGTCATCAAATTAATTTACACAACCCAGATATTAGCAAACTTACATAAAGTTTACCAAATACATACATAAATACATGTAAACTGGAATGTTTGATCACAATAAACCTGCGCCATAATGACTCGATAATCACACATAAGTGCTTAATTTTGCTCAAATATAAATGGAGTTATAACTACAAATATATAATCATGCTGTAGATATCCTCTATAAGGCGGTCCTCTATAAGGCGGTATTCGCTATATGGTGGGTCTAGCGTGTACCCCAAATTTTGTTCCTGCTTGTCTCTATAACGCGGGTCCATATAGAATCATACATCATAAGAATAAGTTATACCTCTACAAGGCGTTTTTAACATTTCATAACTTGCTGTCACGAGTAGGTTTATCAAACTTTTAAAGCCTGTGATTGCAATCTAGGTTATTGACAGAAACAAGGGTGACGGTACTTACTCGGTATATGAAACTTCCTCCATAGTGAGAAATACCAAGTTTTGTTGTGAACAGACCTAAAGAAAATGCATTTGTCACAAATGGCCACCGTACTTGCCCGTTGTTGGAATCTTTACTGTTACAGAATTAAAAGTTCATTTTGCCGGCGATCCAAGATTCCTGAATATGAGGCGTTTAAGATGTATACAAACCGCTCGAACTGTGCATTACTACCTAGCTCTAGTTGGACCAGAGTTAGATTCAATACTTGCGTTGGCATAAGATGAAACACTGAATAATTAATTTACTTTTAATCAAATTTCACCAGTCACGATATTGGTAGCAACAAGAAAGCGTACATGGCCAACAACAGGTAATTAGTAGCTAGCGAATACGCTCTAAGCATACAATCCTTTGACTGTAGTTGTTTGAAGTTATTTGCATTGTATTACCAATGTTCAGCTGAATTGTTTCAGACGTATCAAAAGAAATAATAGTTACTATGATCTTAAGTGGTATATAGGATAGTGACCAATCGTCTATATGAAGTGTTTCCAGAATTAAATCAGTGTCACTCTTGAAACTTACATTATAATATCAATATACATTTATTTGAAAATAGGATCGATTAAATTCTTGCATGATAATATATATTACACGTTGAGACTGATTAACAGCAACAAAATATAAAAAAAAATTATCGACGATTAATATTTCTTTTTTTATCCGGTCTCATCTCTCCTCACTATTATCATTATTGTCTGCTGACTTTTTACTGCTCGATGATGCAGCCCGCTCTGACTTTGCTGAGCCGGGTTTACTACTTGCTGAGCCGGGTTTACTACTTGCTGAGCCAGGCTTACTACTTGCTGAGCCAGGCTTACTACTAGCTGAGCCGGGTTTTCTGGTGCCCTGGGGTAGCTCGTCCGTCGGGATGTTTAGCCGGGCTGATGCAGGCCTCTCGGCAGTGGTTCCGACTAGAGTTGGCTCGTCCGGTTCTTTAACGGCAAGGTTTCGGGGGAGAGGCACTGAGCCACCCGGTAACAGACCCTTCAACCCCTTTCCTAGTTTCTTACGCCTTGATTTCAGTATTTCCTTCTCCTGCTCGGAAGCAGCAAGTGATCTTGCTTTCCTCCTTCTCTCTTTCACTATGTAATCCTTCTGATACTCGACCAGCTCGCTGAAATCCCATATTGCTAAATGATTGTCAAATCATACAATTTTTTACTAATATGTGTAGAACTACTTTTTTGTTAAAACTTACCCAAAATCCACCTCCCCATCGCCATCTTTGTCCAGTTGTTTAACTAGTAATTCTAAATTTTTGTCATTGATTGGTATATCTGCAGACTGAAAAGAATGAAACTTTCTACATGAATAATCTGTTCGGATAAGTATACATTGAAGTAATTATATATTATGTACACATAGCTTTTTCGATTTATCATGAGGTTTGGTGACCTACTTTTATGGCGTGTTTGAATTCGTCTTTTGATATGGACATGCTGCCGTCTTTATCAAACTGAGCAAACACGTCCCATAATCTGAGACCTTCCTTTTGAGCATATACCATTAGAAGCTATAACAATAAATCAAACAATCTTCAATGAAGTGGTCATAACTGTAACGTCTGAAAATTCATGCTGACATTGATACTGATTATCGCAAGAATGACAATTAAACAATGATCAAAATGCAGCCCAACCTTAAATGGGTCGATCTGGAATTCATTCGACAGCAGCCTGGCTCCCACCACGTCAGGTGATTTAACGAACTCTCCGTGTATCACCTTGAATCCAGGTTTTCTGTCCTGTATGTCCTGCAGTACGACCTGTAGATCATACGTCACCGGCACGTCCTCTATGTCCAGTTCTAGCAAGGCCGAGTTGTCGTTGTCACGTATAGAACATAACAGCTGCAGGGCTCCGATAGTTGATATTGGGTTCTGACTAAGCTGTATTGTAGATGACATTGAATATTTTACTTAGCCCAGATATACCAAACGTACACGGCGATTTATGTTCTTCATTATAAATGTCGACGTTACTATGCAATGGTGCATTGGTAAAATAATTTCATGACAGAGCATTACTGACCCGAATTATTTGTAAACATTCATTTACAGCCAGGCCCTTGGCAATACATGAGGCACCGATAGCGTTAATGCGATTGTTGGTAAGATCTAACGATTCTAGTGTCGTGTTAATCCGCAAGGCGTCTGCCATGCCTTTTGCCCCCTCATTGCCAAATCCATTCCAGGAAAGGTCTAAATGAACCAACGACATATTATGGGAGAGACCTCTACATATTTCTGTCGCTCCTTTGAGTCTCAGGTGATTCCAACTGAGGTTAAGCACCGATAAACCTTCATTTTTCTCTGTAACATAACGAATCAGCTATATCAATATATATAGAGTCCATTTCTTTAAATTATAAATGCACATCAAGTTAATGAGGCCAATACTGGCAATGTATAAACTGTGTCCATTAACAGATTAAGGCAGATGTTAATCGGTGAACCCAAACATATGTCGCAACCAAGGCTTATAAAAAGTTTCCTAAGTGTACAAACCTAGCATGTGGCCCAACAAAACACCACCATCTTCTCTGAATTCATTGTGGCTCAGGTCCAACATTTTCAAGGTAAAATTGGACTAATGCGATAGAAAAACAATTTATATGAAATTATTATCCTAACTCATTTGATAGCACAAACGACAAAATATTTGAGGCACTCAAATCTGATTTTACTTATACAGCATTTTGTTTTACTTATAACTCTCTTATTTACAAGTTTCAGAATATATTCAACCAATCACTTATCGCGTATGATAAATTGCCCATACCTGCATGGCGTCCACTATGTAATACACGTCTTTTTCATGCATATCGTTTCCTGAGAATTAAATGTAAAACATGGATTACCAAGCTTGCGAGAGGGAAGGTATTGTTGGCCTGAACAAATTTGAACGTTGTTAATGATTCAGCTAACCTGCTGCCTTCAAATCTCTCAAATTGTCGTTCCCTGCGATAACTTCCCCTAGGGCCATCGCACCTGATTGTCCAAGTTTATTTCTTGACACATCCTGTAAGATTTGTTATTATAAAGTCAAGTCCCTTATTCCTAAAATCAGGTCATTCAATCGACAGTCACTGTTTCCATCTTTAGAACATGAACTATTAACTTACTAATACTTTCATGTCAACATTTTCTAACATCAATTCTGTTATGAAATGCATTCCTCTTTCACCAATGTTGTTTGCCGGCAGGTGCAGTTCCTTTACTTCTAAATCACCCTAGAATAACACGTTAGTTAAACATGCATCAATTATCGTTTGCTGTTGCTAAAACTGATGGAATCCTAATAAACGTGAAAGATACAAAATCTAAAGTATAACATACCAACAAACTTATTATCATTGGACCAATATCTTTTGCTGATAAAGATTTGTGTTTTAAAACGATTTTGGCCTTGCCGAGTTGGTCGGCAAACTCATGAATTGGCGTTAAACGGTTATGTTTACAGGCTGCACAGTACATCTCCTTAGGCGTTCTCTGACCTGATGGTCGTCTTGTTGGATCTGTTAAAAAAAGTATTAAAATAAATTAAGCCACAATCTCCCCATGTATGCTGTAGGGTACACCCAGTAGCATGGTGACTGTACTGTTTGCACAGATGAATTATGAACTACACATGTATGTGTTCTATCTATCGTGGTTGTTAGGCGGAAATGCTTTAAAAAGTATAGATGTAGCTGAATAGTTAGGTAGATACAAAAGTCGTGTTATGCTCCTGTAGACTAAAAAATAGCCTCAGTCACTAGATAGAAAAGATCACATGATAAATAACAGTTGTGATCACTGACCTATAGGACCATCTTCCAGGTCTGTGTCGTCACCAGAGAGATCATCCGAGTCCATAGAATCGATTCGTACGCTCCGCGCTGGTGTATCAATGTTTTCCTCTTTGGGTGTGCCGATTTTTGAGTATTCTACTGAGAGGACAGACGCTCGTCTGGACATAGAACCGGCGAGACTTGATCCATTGCTAAACGCTGTCATGATGCCTTGTTTGGGTAGTTCAGCGAGCAGCTCGTTAGCGCGCTTAATACGGCGGGGAGAAGGTCCCGCTCCTCGGCGTGTCGCCGGCTCTTCATCGGTATCCATATTACCAGCGCCTCACCACGAGTAACTACGTCCTCGTCTGCAAACAAATTTCCAAATAAGAAATCAGTAATGTTGGCGCAATTTGATCGGTGACTCGAGAATTCACGCGCTATATACTTAACCTCGACAAAAGTCAGCCTAAGGCGACCAACAACGCGACCTGTAGATGTAACAAGTCGAGTAGCTGTGGCGTTATGCGGTAAGCCGCAGTCGGAGAATATCTCCCGTAAGCGAGACCATGCAACTGAGAGAAAACGTTAAAGGACGGACATATTATTACGTGCCCGATTTACCTAATATTATGGCGGACGTAAGCGAACGGGCTAATTTCGTTATTTCTGTTAATCCGGGATTAATGCTTGTTTTGTACTCGAGCTCACGAAGCAAATTACCAGGGATTATGCATAATCGGGCACCGCAACTTTAAATCTGATTAATTGGATTAAAAGTTATAAAGTTGTCTGGACTTATTGGGATTTTCAACACAATGCCATTTTAATATATTGCTTGTTAGGCGTCTTTTATCAATGTAATCTTAAAGGAAAACAAACACAATTCGAGAGGAAAGTATAAATTGTAATTCCGGTAATTCTTCAGAGCTGACGTACGTTGTTTGTGTGAGAGGAGGATTTTCTAAATCCTTTACTCACTTTTATAAACACTTATTATAAAGAACTACAATCGACAAACGCGTGTTACATTTTTGCCTCTTCTGATTACCTCTCGCCTTTTTTCTTTCATATAGAGCGTGAATAGTACGGTGATTTTATATCAAGTGGTTATTTCAGATCTGGAGCTGTTCATGCTATTTGCCCAATTGACTTCAGCAACATGCTATAAGAAGATTTTTAACAAACAAGGCAATCATATCTGAATAATAGGCGAATGATGAGCTGATAGACGATATTTATTATCTATACAAACAGCACTTTAATTATCAATTAATTCACTGGTGCACATGTATTATTTATTACTTATTATTATTTAGTGTCATATCCTTAACTGTGAGATGACCACGCACATCAAGGCACAAAAGTTAACACTTTATATTTATAATTTTCAATCATATACTTTAATTAATTTAACTTTAAATATTTTTTACAAACCAAAATTATGTACATATTGTGTGATTCATACTTTCGGTCAAACCAAATCTGGTACGACCAAATAAAAGTATTTGAAACTATAAATTTCAATATACTTAATGGTGTGATTGCCAAGAACAAATATTCTTCTTTAAACAATAAGTTCACTCAAGTAGAAGTTTAAGTGACATTTTACAATACAGTGGTGATTTAATGTGACAAGTTTTTCTCGGACTTACTTAACCGTAAAAAGAAGTAATCAGAGCTCACCCACCTTAACGATTCTCACCCGAATAACAACCAAACTAATTATCATGGGAACAGGTAGACCAATAACAGAGTTAGTCCAACACCCGGTAGTATAAACCCTCTCCGTGGGGCACGCTGATTCTCCACCTGATACTCCAACTATAGAAAAAACTCAATCAAACATATCGAGTGGTCGGATGACTAATTGAATGCGCTGATCAGTGGGTAGACATTATTTAAAGAGCGTGTGCATTGCTAGGTTTTGATTACGTGATATGAGGAAACTGTGCGTTCCGGACGGGTGATCCTGAAGAGTTTCAGCCACAACCACACACCGAGAATAGCCCCGTACAGAACACGATTTATATTATTCACCCGACTCTGCACCTATTCATAACCGACTCCGGATCACGTATTCTAGACAATCACCGTATGTTCTGATAATCCGTCCTTATTCCTGACTAATCCGCAAGGCGCCTACCTAACATTGGATTTGACCTAATAGTTTTGATTGTAAATAGTATTGCTATCGGTATTCTTTTAAAACCACTGTATTTCTTTATCATGCTTTTTGAGTCACACGACTTAGATATACAAGTTTTACTCCATGAGTAGTTACTCGAGCTTTAGTGAGCGTCAAGCTAACATAGTTCTTAATTATTGTTACAAAAACCATGATATCCACATTCCCCTTATGATAAAAAAAGAAGACCCCTGTACATGCGATTACTGGAACACTGTTTTCTATCGTGAAGCTGTAAGAAGGAACGCCTAGTAAAATGCTATATATATCTGCATGTCCTATGGTCCCTTTTAATCGTTATTTCTACTACTCGATTGTCAAACTGACGAATTAAACCTAGAATGTGATCCTCAGAACAGCAACGTTCTCCACGATACATAAAAAATAGGCGATCAACTCGAGAAATACGGTATGCCATCTAACACGTATCCACGAATCGCTCTACTGAAAAACGGGTGTAATAAATAAAAACTTGATACGTTGTCAAGTATTAAGCTGTTGTAAGCAAAGCATGACAACATATACTGCCAGTAAACTTCAATACGAACGACTAGTTTACCATGATTCACCATTGTTACTTGATTACCTGTAGGCAAAGGTCACTCTTTTCAAACTGATTTTATCGTCACATTTAAAAGGCTCTGGATATTGGCATCCCAGTACCGAGTCACCGCCGTTATTGATTCATTTATAAAGGGCATAATTAAACACCTGAAGCATGCATGAGTCGCCACCGATTTCGTGGTAAGCGGACGGATATAACCTGATATCGACTATCAAATGCCTCCGATTAGTAATTAATTTATAAAGCTATTTCATATACCACGAAAGCCATTTCAGTCACCTGATGAATAAATAACCATGAACACCGAGTGTCCTAAAGGACTGTTATTACTGTGGTCAATGAAATACATCTTATATCATATATTCATATGTAGTTGTCATGATAATATGATGAATGATATATCAATACCACTTACAAAGGCAGTAAATAAATAACAATTATCATTCACGATTAGGCATGATTCAACATGAGTTCCTTAATAGTGATAGCAATAATTTATAAATACTCATGCGATATAAATGCATACATCAATTCTGATTTCATTCTGATAATGTCAGTTTTAATTCGCATCAATAGGCACTGAATTTGAAATTCAATAGGATTTGGGCACTTGCAATGAGGACGAAGATAACGGGTCTCTTTTCTTCTTGAATCTCGAAGGCTTAGAATCACTAACACTGTCAAAATCATCAGATTTATAGGGGTTCACAATTACAGTATCTGTTGGTTTGTTTATCTCTGTTGGTTTATTTATTTTTGTTGGTAGCTCGTCCACAGACAATGACATTTTCCTTCTCGTCGGTAGTATCGGTGGCTGGGCTGATGGTAATGAATCCTTTCTACCGGGTTGGGATGTAAGAGATCCCCTTCTCTCGGGCACAGGCCATGCTGGTATCACAGGTAACACGGCAGCAGTTGTCGGGGGGCCGACACTGTACTTAGAATCGCCCAATGTGCTGAATTAAAGAAATAAATATGATTTCTAGGTTTATAGGCGATATATTACCCACATCATAGCATACCTTATTTGTGTACGCTTTTAAAATTGGTTGTGAAATTGCGAAATTGTTATTAATACCTGGTCATTGCCATAGAAGGAGCCCTCGCTCTGGGGGGAGGGGCTCCGCTTCTGGGCCTCTCTGGTTTGTTTCTACCCGACAGGGGACGTAAGGAAGGAATAGTGGGAAGCTGGGTGTTTTTCTTCCTCTCTTTCTCTCTGTACCTGCGTTGACCATCTAACAGCTCACTTAAAAGGGACGTGGATTATAAGAACTAAGACATTCTAGTGCATATATCGATATGTATTTTTGAAAGGACTGAGATTTTTTAAGTAGTACGCTTACGCAAAGCTAATCTCTCCATCCTTATCTATGTCGAGTTTTTCGATCAGCCTTTCTATCTGAATTTCATTGAGGGGAACCTTCGCCATCTGATAAGAAATAAAAAAGCAGTTAATCACCTCCATTAATACTGGTATTTACTGACTTATGTTTTATTTCCGGACACAAGTTAATTTGCCTTCATTCCACGCTTGAACTCTGCCTTGGTGAGACTCATACTGTTGTCCTTGTCGAGCTGGGCGAAAAGATCCATCAACCGTATGCTGCTTTTCTTCACATGTTCCATAAGTAGTGCGAGGGGATCACCGAGAATCTGGCGGTTTTTGAGCTTTCGATTAGCGTAAGGATCGCCATGACGCACATGTCCCCCGTGTAGGACGTCTAGCACTCTCACAGCACGTACCTCCTCAAGCAGAGCTTCAAATTCTGGATTCACTTCAATATCCTGTTCGTTGACAAAATCATTCATCAACCTCTTCACGAAATTAATTGAAATCATTGGAGCAGGATCACATTTATAATTGTATTAAACTGTCAAGAAATGTCAAGTCAGAAGAGGGGAATCATGTCCACGAACCAATAGCTCCAGGGTATGAAGATTAGAAACTTCACTCTCCAGAAGAGAACGCAGAAAGCAACAGGCACCAGTCGTAGTTATCGGGTTTTTGCTCAACTGCAACGAATGGAAACGATTTCTCTTATTACGAATAGCGAACAAGTCAGGTTTTTAACCAGATAGAGAGTGAACACTGAGTACACTGACCTTAAGCCATCTGAGGGAGATGTTAGATTTAAGACCCCTGGCCATTCCCATGGCCCCTTCCATGTTAACTCTGTTACACGTAACATCCAACTCCAGCAAAGAATGGTTGTACCGGAGCGCGTGTCCTAAAGCTCTGGCGCCATCATTTGCCAACCCGTTCCATGATAAATTTAAAACCTTTAAGCGAGTATTCTCCTAGAAATAAGAAAGACTTGATATTCTGGTTCCCGGATATATATGTGCACGGCATATTTAATCACGGGCTCAAACTGGGACTTACTTGCAGGCCTTTCGCGACTTCGATCCCTCCCTTTAATCTAAAATGATTCCAGCTGAGATCCAGGAATTCCAGGCTGGTGTTTTTTCCTGTCCGTTAATGTGATAGATTAGATTAGTTAGAAAAGATATCCACATTCGTCGTGTAGAGTTATATGATTATATCTGTGAGATCATCACGCTTACCCAATGCCTTTCCTATATGCATCCCGCCTATTTCCCGGAACTCATTGTTGCTCAAATTCAGGTAATGTAGGTCAATAGTCTCCTGTAAAGGTAATAACTTATGTAAATGTGTATCGTCGGGCCTGGGGGTGCTTTGATGCAATAACTGAACTCGCTGTTTATTCAGGTATATGCCAAATGCAATTGTGTGTAATACAATCACAGTATAATATATTAATTCTTCACAATTACCTCGAGAGCTCTGGCAAAATACAGTGCGTCTCTTTCACAGAATTCATTACCTAGATATATTGAGCGCAAAGCCATATATAATTATTTGCTAACATGTTATTAAAATGAAAATGTTCTTCACACATCAAACGTCAGCTCTGCCAGCGAAAACTATTCAGTTACAAACGTCAAAAAGTAGTTTTGATTTAACTCAGTTTTGCGTATATATGTATATATACGTGTGCGAAATTTCGACTTAAATTCGACCAAACCGCGAGCGGCGTCTTAGGATGTTAAGCATAAGTGCTTAAGAAACAAAGGCTGAATCGAATGTTCGTTATTCTCTCTTACCTGACACATTAAGACTATGGAGAGTTGTGTTTACTCTAAGCATATTAGATATACAGCAAGCACCATACGTCCCCAGACTATTATTGGAAATGTCCTGTTTAGACAAACCATTGTATCAGGTTAACAAGGTAGTGAAAATCTTAATGATGGTTGCCAGATTGTTTTTCCTGTTAGATACCGCGTAAGGTAGATTTTATTGTTAATCGTGATTCTTCGTCTACTTACTATGTACGAGATGGTCGTGTTTTCTTTCAACACCTCGCATAGAAATCGAACTCCCTCCTTCCCCATACAATTGCCCGCAAGCTTTAATACTGATAATCTGAAATTATTCTGCAAACAAACGTATTAGGTAATTAAAACCTAACAGCCATTCGAAGCCTATTCTATCATATATAAATATATGAAATATATATACACATATAACTTTGAATTTACTCACAACCAGTGATAGAGAAATAGCCATGATAGATCTTTCCCCCATGTTGTAGTTATCTATACTCAGGTCTCCTGTTGGGAGTTGTCTACAAACACTGACAGATGGCACGACTTTTAACCGTTTACACGCGGCTTTATACAAGTAGACGCTATCATAAGGATCAACCGATATGTGTCCTAGAATCAAATTATATTATATTTATAAAATCGGAAATATTAAACCATACGATTGGTCTGCGACATTTATAATAAATAGCTTTTACAAGTATTCATGACCGAATTTACCGAAATCCTCTTCCAAGTCAGTGTCATCGCTCTCTATATCCTCCAGGCAGCCTTCGTCTGTTCTATTAAATGAAGGAAATGGTCCCAATATCAATTGTCTCTGCGGGTCATCTTGAAATAAGTCATCCGAAACGAAGTCATGTACAGTGACACTTGGGTTTGGACAAGTCTGCATTTTCTCAAGTATCGCGGCCATCAACCGATGACTTTCAGCCATCGTAGTGAATCAGTCACTCAAGTTAGATATTGTCTCAGCGGATCCTCAAACAGACTTCGTCATTTTGCCTTCTTTGAGTTTCACTCAGTCTCTGGTTGTTTCCCCGTGAATACGTTTTGTTGTTGTAGAATTTTATCTACTTAGCCACCATTGTGTCAACATGTGTGTTTGAGTTCCGGTGAAAGAGCTGCCCACTCACAAGTCGCTATTTGCTCAATATTGTAACCAGGTCAAAACACTCGTTCTCTCCTCTATTTGAGTTTCCACAAGTCCGCTTTATATGAGCTCGGGGCGCGGGGATCCGGTAAACCCCGCTCACCTTCGGGAATCAATTAAGAAGGCGGAGTCGCCGGTTATTCCGAGGCCTTAAATACCGCACAAGGCACTTGCTAATAGCACAAAGCATCACAAATACATTTAACTTGTTGGTTGTTGCTGATCGTGAATTGACTTTGGTTACCCGAGTGATGCCGGGGTACGAGGTTCTGAGACGCGGTCCGGGCACACGATTCAGGAAGATATATCGAACGGCACTAACAATTCGGTCGCTCAAATGCGCTTTAATTGCTTCCAGCGTTTGGGCTACATTTCCCGGGGAGAACTAGATGACCGCATTTATAATATTACGCAATTATATTATCGATGCTCCCATAACAGTCAAATGTGATTTGTCAGACATTTGCTTACGGCGTGTGATTGCTGCGTCGCTCATTTAAGGCCAATCTCCGGTTTGTCGCGCTGTGTTTGTTTTGTCACAGAAAACTCTTCTTTCGAGATAAAGTGCGTGGCAAACTTTTACTAAAAAAACATATTCTGTCAATGACCCAGATGTGCTCGTTTATTAACCAAACAGAGCGGCTGTTGGGTAAAATGATGACTTGAGACTAGCTATGAATATTATTAATGTGCATTATTCTAAAGATTTGAGTCTATAAACCAAGGCGCGCGTGGCGGATATTGATAGAGAGAGAGGATAAAACAAGTCGACATTCACAATAATCGAAGCGCGTTAGTAATGCAGAACAAACAAAGGCATAATGGCCAGCGTGACTTTTAATATCCGCGCTCGCATAGGAAGAATAACAACGAAATCTAATGAGAAATCAACGTCGCTCCTCTATAGCTCTCTATTAACGCGAGGGAATCGGTGCGACTCTATGTCGGAAAGATTAATTTGTAAACAACATATTGATTAGCGGCTAAATTTAGACTCCTTCGGTAATCGAGCACCTCAAAGTAGAATGATTATTTAATCAGATTTACTGCTGAAGAATCGCTTTCCGAGAGTTAGAGATAAATTCTTTGTGACACTTGGGTTTGACCTAGTCTGCATTCTTGTTTTATATCACGCGACTGCTCAATAATCTGCACTGTGCTGATCTCCTTGTACTTAAGTCAGAGAAGTATCACCCTGCAGGCACATCAGACAGAAAGAAATATATTAATCTCCATAGTTTTCATGATAACGGCAATACTCAATATATTACGTCCTCCTTTGTTCTTGCTGCAAATGCGCTTTTTATTGACCAATACATGAGAAATGTCTGGTTGAGGCAGTTGTGAATGACGTAAGTTCTTGTTGGCGAAATATCGAGCAGACGTAAAGTTATCACGGTAGAAATATTAATATCACATGTGTCTGTGTGTACATATGATATGCCTCCAAAAATGACTTATCCACCACGCCAGTATTATGCAAGTGATCAGTCTCTTCTTTTCGGTCCGGGCTTACACAGTTTTTCGCTGTTTGTTTTATCAAAATTGGTAAGACATTAAAACAAGGTAGCGACGATATATAGATCGTAAATTTCCTTCTGCTGAGGCTGATGGCTATTGAATCTCTAGTAATCGTGTTTGCTAAGATTGCTTGACTTGACAATAATTTCACCACAATTATTGTCAATTACTTTGCAAAGTAACTGGAGGTTCAGACGACTAAAGCGACATGGCGAATACTGATGTAAGTATCTGTGTTTCTCATTAAAGATTCAATGTGGTCGATTGATCAAACCAACTAATTTGGCGATCCTAACCTTCTACTGTTCTTATTATTATATAGGTAAGAGTTAAATTAGGCGTGGCTGATAAGATAAGAAGAAATAACCCGTACAAAAATTGGAGAGAATACGCTCCCGTGGATACCATTAATAGGAAGATGCTACACGAATGCCTGTCGACAGATATTCTGTTCAGAGTCCGAGAGGCCAAGAAAGATATCAGAAAATTCAAGGCGCACAGTTTCATGATTTACGCGAGAAGTCAGGCCTTTGGCCAGTTATTTGAGAAGATGATGGTGATGCGTCATAATGGGGAGACGGAAATAATAGAGCCTGAGGAGAAATTTATTTACGGTAAAAACCAAGTAAACGAAGGTAGGAATGCATCAGATAGGAGGATGCTAAAGTCGTATAAATATCAGGATGAAGATGATCCGAATATACGAGGAGTGGCATTTGATATAAAACGAGGAATAGTGGATGTCTATGATGTTCGACCAGATGTGTTTGAAGAAATATTAAGGTAGGAAATTATATAAACTCACGCTTTGAAACTTTCTAAGTTGAAAGTAATTCTCCCGACAACATTCACCAACATACACGGCCTATTGTTCTACTCAGATGTGTAACTTCATAATGACAAATATAGACTTCATTTCAATGTCGCTTTGACATCAGCAGACCCAAGTAAGGAGCAAGAAATGTCAAGAAGCGGGAGATTATTGCTAAACTTTATCATTATAGCCGAGTAATCACTTCTAAAATATCAGTCCTGCACTCAGGCTACCTACTTGACCTTGGTACTTTTCTTGCAGATATCTATATTTCCAAGAGGTGGATATTACCAAGGGCAACATTTATGAGATGATATATGCAGCACATAAGTTCAAGATCTATTCTCTGACAGAGCAATGCAATGTGTATTTACGTGGCATGACTGATATAACAAAACAGAACGTGCTCAAGTTCCTGGAGACAAGTTTGACCTATAACGCGCTCGATATGGTGCAGATATGTGTCACTTTTATCGATTCGCACAAGGATGTACTGGAGCACGCCAAAAACGAGGACGGCGCACGTGCAGTTTACTGCTGAATCAGAGGCGATTAATTGCAGCAATTAGTTTCGGAGTAGATTCCCAATTAATGTTACTTAATCTTATAAGGATCACACAAAAGGATGCTCAGATATCAAGTTAATACTCAAATGTTTCTGCGTGTACTTAACACAAAAATAATAATTTACTGGTAAATATACATGAATTGTATTGAATTATTCGTTGGTTTAATAAAAAGGATGGCACTGAAAAGTTGATTTAATATTTAGCTATTTGCTTTTTAATCTACGACCTATTTAGGATGATATTGGTCATTTTAATATCTTAGAATATGAATCAAATTCAGATAAAGATAAAACTATAAATACCGTTTTTGTGAGTTTATTTATATCTTGATTGCATTATATCAAAGTAATCTTTTCTATCCCCAAGTAGAACCGTTTTTAATGGATTCCTTTGATTCTAAGTGACTCAATAAAAGGTGGCATATTACATGTTTGTTGTACTGTAACAGCTCGCAGATGTGATTGGTGGCTATATGACCAGCTACCGGTTATATGTCCCAAGTTACTCCGAACATAATATTATCTGCTTATTACGAGTCTGAGGTTGTCTGTGCCGGTTTCTAGTTGGATCGCTCCGGTACGAGCAAGATGGAGGTAAGAATGAATTGTTACTTACATAACGTTTCTCATATGTTAAAAATAAAGGAGCATCAACTGCATGCGATTATTGATTAGAAATCCATACAAACCTATGCATTCCTTTTGTTTGGTTACCAGAATTACATGCTTGCGTTAGAAAGGCTGAAGAAAAAGAGAAATGCTTGCGACAACTTCAGAGATGTGTCTGTTCTTGAGTCCAATCAACATATGCTAGAGAAGCAAGTTAATTCTGACACTATCTTTGCCCTCGGTGGCTCGTTTGGGGAGCCAAGAGAAATCGGAGCTCATCGGTACATTCTCATCTCAAGAAGCCCAGTTTTCGCTCATATATTTGCCAAAGGTAAGAAAGGAGTTCTGGAGGGGGACGAGATTCTGGAAGAGGAGCGAATTATTGGGGATGTGAAGCCGTCTAAGTTTGGGGGATTGGCAGCGAAAGAGTACCAGAAGACAACTTTCATACTACCTGAAATACAGGCTGATGCTTTTATGGAACTACTGCGGTTAGTGTTAATCTTAGGAAGCCCTATATTTCTATCATTTCGTTATACCAAAAGTATTTGGCACTTGTATGCACGCAGCTAACACATATCTAGTATCGGCTGTACTGTTTTCTGATCAGATATCTCTACTATGAAAAATGTACCCTGAATGAGACGACGGCCATTGCGATCTATTATGCAGCGTCTAAGTTTAAAATCTCCGCCTTGCAAGAGATGTGCAGCATTTACATTCGAGAAAATATAGAGGTGGATGCTGAGAATGTGATTGAGATGCTCGACAAAAGCACCATCTACAAATGTCATCACTTCTCTGAGCAGTGTGTGGAGTTTATAGATAGTAACCCAAGTATCAGTCAGAGCGAGGAGTTTAAGAACCTGACCAAGCCGGTAGTTTACGGGGCAATGCTCTACATGGACGAGCAGGAACTAAAGGAACAGCGCGCCGCCATAGAACAGAAGGAGTCGACAAAAGCCGCACCCGAGGAAAATACCCGTTGATAACTTGGTGCAAATAAATTTCTGGTGGAAATCACGGCAGCCTTTTGTATCTGGTGCGCTGTGGAAGTTTGATTTATTCGGTACTTAGAATATCATTAAGTAGGTCACTCTCTCGATTATCAATACATTTTACTGTTAGGCTTGCATGCCGCGATAGATCATAGAGCTTGATTATCATTCTGTAATTCTGATAATTCTGAGTCCCTCAATAAAAGATGAAAAGCAAGTGGACCTGCGATTTTAGTCTCATTTCCTTTCGTCTTTGACGATTATTCGGCGTGACTAGACCGAAACGATGCAATAATGAACCGGTTCTCTGACACCAACTTGCTCTCAATAGGCAATTAATTTCGGGCACCCTCGAAACTTCCGAATCAAATCTATTCCCGTCAATACGATATATTGAATCGCAATTGTATACGTAAACAAGCTTTAGAAACTGTGCAAACTCATAGAACCGAATACTCACGCTCACAGCAATGGGTTTTTATATATTAAAGTGTAAATTGCGATGGCATTTGAGTTGAGTGCATCGCTTGGTCCATGTGGCAGTATGTCGTCACTACCTCCGATGATAACGTCAAGGGTAGGCAAGTTAGATGCTGAGTATAAACTCCAAGTTCGAGTTAAACAAAAGAGAGCTGAACGCATCGTCCAAGAGGAGAACAGGCAAAAGCGCGTATACGAGAGACGGTGGCTGTTAGAAAGGCAATTGGTTGTCGCAGAATGGAAGCGGTTCAAGATAAAGACTCCTTCTCTCGCTAGTGAGCCCAACGATTGCGTAAGTAGGAAACAAGGAATAAAATACGGACAACCGAAGAATTCACATTCTGGTGGAACTCATCCAAGACTTTTTCCTGGGCTATATATACCGTAAAATAGTTCTTGGAGAAAATGCGCAGACCAGAGACGGAGTGATGAATCTAAGTCGTGTGTGTTACTGTGGAGATAACAAATATGACAAGCAGAGGAGAAACGTGAGATGAGCGGAAACTGTTTGCTCTCTCTCACCATCAACCCGGTAAAGTGCAACAACATCGTGCGGTATGTTTACAGATCATGTATATCAAATACGATAATTTCAGTTTTACTAACGTGACATTTCTCTCACGCAGTGAAAATAAGAAGTCAATATCAGATAATCGGTATTTTTAAAGCAACCTTTATTTACGCTTATGAATATAGGCATATATTGAATCCGCATATTGAGTATGTGCCAATTGCGTTAGATCTATAAAGTTTCCTGACGTTCCTCTCCAGGATCTATTCCGTATTTCAGAGTGTCATCGGCTAGACTTGCCCACGCCATTCTTTCTGTTGTGAAGTGAAAACCAAAGTCTCCATCTTTAGTGACCATCACAATGCCGCCATTCCCCTTTACTCTCCTGGCCATGTACTCCAGCCCCTCGACAGCAGCTGACTGAGCGGCTTCTCCTGCACGCAGGAACAAACCATACCGTTAATTTAAAGGGGCGTTGTACTTTGCTCGGACGTTATTGACGAAATCGAACAGATCTTCATTACCTTGTTTTACCGACTCCAGACAGCGATAGGCGAGACAGACTTTAGTGATGGACTCTCCGTGTCCTGTCGTTGAAGCAGCGCCGCTATCATTATCAGCGTAACCACCACTGCCTGGGTTAGACACACACGTGATATGCCATTGCTCTGATCCTCTGTGTTAATACAGGTGTTGCGATCATAATAGAGACCTCTTACCAACGAGTGGACTATCTCCGACCCTTCCCGGTCTTTTGGCGGTGATCCCGCCAGTCGAGGTGGCGAAGGCAACGTTCCCGTTAATATCCACCGCAGCAGCACCAACTGTGTCACACCCAGTTCCTCTGAAAAAAATGTTCATTTGGTATTGATAGTTCAAGTATTGATAAAGATGCATCCTCTGTATAACACAAAACATAACCTAAATCTTACTGAAATCGGAAAGACACGTCTACAGCAGTTTTAAACTGGAGGTATCTCTCAAATTCTTTCTTGGCTTCCTCAGTGACAAGTTTATCTGTCGGCACTGTGGGTATTCCGAGTTGCTCAGCATATTGGTTCGCACCCGCTCCGACTATCATCGTGTGCTCTGTCTTAAAATAGAAACATAATTCCATGAAATTTGTTCTCATTATGAAGCAGAAAAATTTCGATGCAAATACATTTGCATATCAATAAATAAATAGCGCATATTCTAAGTTGGAATGTCATCATTGGAAATAATACATAACTACTTTGTCAAACTAACTTACCTCCTCCATCACTTTTCTGGCCAACTTCACTGGGTTCTCAATGTTCTGAACAGCGGCCACTGCACCAAGTTTTAGATCACTTCCGTTCATTATTACCGAGTCCATCTCAATGTCACCGTTTGCATTTAACACGGAGCCCGTTCCTACAGATGAAGATAGTGTCTATTAAAGCTCTCGCATACATCGTGAAACTAAATGCGTAATATGCACCATACTCATATATACAAATTTAAGATATATGAAATGAAATGTATATGCAGCCACCACTAATTCACCTGCATCAAAGACAGTGTCGTTCTCCATGACGACCACAGCAGCTTCTACAGCATCAACAGCCGATCCGCCCGCTTTAAGAACTTCATATCCACGTACGGCTGCTGCCTTCACGCCATTCACAGAAGCTTCACTATATTCGTTAGGGATCGCCCATGCCCCGCCATGGATGATTATAGCGGGAAGAGGCATCTTCTATCATAAATAGTAAAAGAACCGGGAGACGATAGAGTAATATAAAGCCTGGCTGATACCCGGGGCCTTATAATGTAACATCGAGTACGACGAGTAAGTGCACCCCTGGGAAGTCTACTAACCTTGTTGCAGTGAGGGTACATAGAAAATTTACTGAAGTCGTCTTTGGACTTTACACGTGTCACAGGGCCATCTGATTCTTGCAATAGGCCATCGACCTCATTATCATCGAGTCAAGTTAGTAGAGGTTTATAGACCGTGAAAATAGGTCTAATTAAAGACCAATTAAGCAAGCGTGTGAATTACTCAATGATGATCAACACCATGGAGATATGGAAGGCCTGAACATGTCAAATTGAGCGAGATAAGGCAATAAAGTATCGTAGAGGATGATTTTTGCATATTAACGTTTGCCTCTGTAATGTTCTACCTAGTGCATATTATTCGATATACGTTAAATTATATGTGAATGAGTATGAAACTAGGAATGAATAAATTCTAAACGTTTCCACAAAATAGGCGATACCTATACTTGAATAAAATAGTGTTGAAGTTAAGAGTATGTTCTCACTAACCTGAGTAAATTACAAAAATGCAGTGTGACGTGGCTAAATGTGTAACTATAACAGATTGCTATCTAAGACTAATGACGGCCGAGTGTAGTGATAGGTAATCATCGAGACGCACGGCGAAACTAGTGCACACAATCACGTAAGCAGGTAAGTGCTGCGAAGTGTAGGTTTACTTACCTGGTATATCGTAATCTTGGTAAACAAATGGGTTTAGGTAAATCTCATTAAACGATACTTCAATGTAACATTTCAATACAGATTTAGCCATACATCGATTCATAACGTATTGGAACTGACCAGGCCATTTAAAAATAATTGATTGCTTCAAGCCTATCCTTTTGAGTCCCCCACCCCGCAACAAAATGTAAATCTTCCATCCCGACCCCGAGACATCCCACACAGACAGAAGATGCTTTTCTAAAATAAAACTAGCACACCAACATCGGGGGAAAATTGCATTTATTTTAAAAACGTACTAGCCGCATCAACATAAATTGTTAAGGAAGCCCTGCAGCGACCCCCACGTAGGACCGAGTGCGGGCCACTGCCCCTCAGTTTATGTCCCAAAAGAAGCTACCGCATGCCTATATCATAAAAAACCCACAAGGCAGGGTACCGCGCTAATGGAAAAGAAGAAACTTATTCTGCACGTTTACAAGGTATATTTATTGGGTGAGCAAGCTCCAGATTACAGAAGATTAAATGAATTTGGTCGCCCTTTTTACCAAACAACAACCAATTTCATAATTTAACCATTACATGAATCAATATTGACACTGTGAAAGCGTTTATTTGTGGAATAAAATATCGCTTCTGCGCTTCTGTTGTGAAAGATGTGTTAATTAACCTGAAAATACTACTCCCGTGAAATTAGTATATTGGGCCCTATCGTTAATGGAACGAGCTGCATTACTGGTTAAAATATTCATCACAAAGAGACAAGCTTGTCTAATTCTGAGCTCATGTAAAGTGGTGAGCGTCTTTCTCTGCTAGAGATAGGAGGCTGTCGTCTATCTCTCCACCAGGGAACCTCTTCACGAAAGATTGAACCAGACCATAGGCATCGTCAGTGTAATCTTCCAGACGTACACCTTCCCCTTCTGTACATATGGAATATAGAAGAAAATCGATGGATACTACGTTGATGACAGTGTTCTGTAATGCCGTGACAAGGCAATTTTAGTGATTGTACGGTGTGACCAGTATTTAAATCAAATTATGTTTTAAGTTAATTGACCAGTAGTTAAACAGGTCAGTGGAGATGTCGCACAGAAAAGTATTTAGCTTACCCGTGAATGTGTTACATTGGACAAACAGCTTGCGCGGCTGTTTCCTCTTCAGTACGATAGAGCGGAGAGTGAGCATGTGTGGCTCTTCGTTGTCTGTAACACTGGAGTACCTGTCGTACATCGCTTTACCAGTAGCGTAATCTCCAGTAGCCTTGTATGTCTGTAATAGACATTCCATATCATAGATCACATCGATGTTTTAGTGAACAAAAGAGGCGATATCAATATGAATGTAAGTCTTGCCTGAAGTTTTCTGAGGAAGTCGCCGATAGCTTTCTTTCCAACAGTGTTTATTTTACTTCTGTCGAGCTTCATCACCAGGTCTGGTTCTCCATCATCTCCGGTCAGCCTTTCGATCGATGCCAACCCCTCACCAGCTTCCATCAAAACCCGTAAGATAACATAGCGGGCTTGCATGTGAGCCTGGAATGACAGGGAAAGGATGAGCTTGTTATTAATGTATAATTTGGAAAACAATTAAGCTGAGCTTACATCATAGTTGTATTCCAATTTATTTACCTGTCCCCATTTTGAAGTGTCCGGTGTGTAGAACTCGAGAGCCAGGAGTCCGGCTCTCACCATGTTCAACCAGTTAACGTAAATAATATCATCAGCCTGAGCACCCTCGTGACCGAATATACTA
>JAXGGS010245515.1:12385-23632 GCA_035585475.1 Armandia brevis | reverse complement strand
AACGGCAGAACTCAAAACTAGTGCCGCATCACCTCGGTAATGTTTAAAATAAGTTACAGCTTCAGAGTTACGTTTTACCTTCTCTCCAGTCTCCGTATGCTTCACATTTTCAGTGTCGAAGTTGAATGTTCCATCTGTGTTCTATATAAAAAAAGATGATTTGATGGGTATTTGGAAATAAATATCTCGGTGCGCATGAGCGCGGTATTAGCTGATGCTTTATATCGGTAAAGCGTTTACCCTGATTCTTACCTTCATAAATAATTTTCCGCTGCCGTGTCCAAGCAATTCATGCAGACCGACCTGCACCTCGAAAGATGGAGCTTTAAGCTTGGCAAATAACTCCTACCGAGAACATGGAACAAATTGTGTGTCAATACTAGCCAATTTGATTGAGGTATCGTTTCCAAAATTTCAATAATCATATCGTTGTTCAACCTTATCACTCTCGGTAAGGAAAGTAATTTTAGTGTCTTTGTATCCGGAAGACAGTACGTTTCCGAGGGATACATTTTTGAATCCCTCCGACTGCCGGATGTCATCATCTTTTAATAAAAAAACAAACAAGCGTGCTGAGTCACTGATTTTAAAGATCTTGAAGTGAATGATCACACAAATTCTTCAAATTTTCTTCGACTTACAGTTGGGTATGTTGATTCCGGCAGGTATGCCGCTGCTTCCGAAAGCCAGAACTTCAAGGGATGTGAAGTCTGGCCTTAAAAATGTGTCCTTCTCGTAACTGCTGGGCCAAGGAAGAAGAGGCAAGAAATGTTCGGCTTGAGCAACAAGGTTTCCGAATTTGGCACTCATTTCCTTGTTTACCATGGCGACGAAACCTATGTATTTATAACGATAAGGTTGCGTTGACCCGTTCATTTGAATCTCTCTTGATCAAGAAATGGCTCAGTTGTCTTAAATGTAGAATACTGTAAATGAGAAGTTGTTTACCTTCAAATTCACCTCGCACTCCAAAGGGATCGCGATATGACTCAATGAAGCCAATGTACCTGAATATACATGCGTTAACATATTACATGTTATCGAAAGATGGTCTGACGAAACAAATTGGGATTTAATTGCAACAACAAAATTAAAATTTAAGAAGGCGGTGTATTACGATTCAACTATGGGTCCCTTGTTTTTAATCCAGTGTCTTGATCCATCCTTGTGGGCATTGATAGAGCCTTGAGAAAAGCTCTTAGCGTAGTCTTCAAGCATGTTTCTTTCGTCGTCATTGGCAGCGCACTCCTAAATTATGATAAGAAAATAAACAGGTTACCATATCAGCTATTATCAAAATAACACTACTTTAAAAAAAAAGTCAAATAAATTGAAGGAGAATATACCTTAGCCTTAAGTAGATTATCGGCGACTAGCTTCATAAGCGGTGAGTAATCACCCCTAGTAACACGGAAGGTGACTGCATCAGATTCTCCTTTAGGCGTGAACTGATGAGATCCAAGTAAACCTAAATCTCCTTCACCTTGACCTGTGAGGTGAAACAAGTTGAGCTTTTCGTGAACATTGAGTACATTGTAATGATATTTTATTCTACCCAGATACTCGGCGAATAACCGTTACCACAGGAATTGCAGGACAAATAACAAAAGTGGACATGGTATTTGCAAGTGCACTAGAAAGTACATGCATGTACATGTAGTATGTTAACCTGAAGTTTCAGATGAGGCAAGCCGAACTTCATACACAGTTTTTCCTTCCTGAGAGGTCTTAAATAATCTGGTGTTATACGCGCTCAAATCCTAGAAACGGTAAAAGTCATTAAATAAAAGCAAAATAACAAAATCTACTGTTTTGTGATTTAAGATTCGTCCTGAATGCTTCACAGCACTTGGATAATTTTATCTTTATGGAACTTGCCTTTTCGTCGAGGAATTGTTGTGCCACCTCTGCATCTTTTTTGTCACAATTTCCTGAGAAGTAAGTCGTGATGCCCTATAAGAAATAACATTCACGAATATGAGGGCGAACATAAGCAATATAGAAATAGGGAAATAACCTTCTTTAATTGTAAAACAGTGTTTCTACTTACTGTATCTCCAAGTCCGAGCTGCTGATCCTTCCGGGTAAGAGAAAACAGTTTGGGTCCCACATTATTCCACAGTTTTTGCATACGAGATGGGTCAGCTTTGTAGGCTGCACTACCCTGGATGAATTTATCCACCTCTTCCTACAAAGTGTACATAAGAATAGGATTGTACTAGTCTTGGGTATACATGTACACGTATTAGAAGTGATCATGCCTATCAATTCTTATATCATCGGAAATAAATGTACCTTTTCCAAATTGGGCACAATCTTGGTATCACCGAAGGATTTGTAATTTCCCATATTAGAGTAAAATCCAGCTATGAAAATCATTAAAGCCTGTATGAAAACAAGGAAATAGACAGCATGTTAATTGCTTTGATTGCTATGTCAAGCATTCTTGAAATAGGCACATATGATTACAACTATCAAGCCAAAATATGCCTCTCCTACCTGGAAATCGTCGTCGGAAAAACCACTTTCCGTAGCCAGTGCTTTCAATTCCTCGACACTTTGTCCTTTAAATAGTTTTTGAAACAAAACGAATGTCTCAGGAGATTCCGGGGATGTCTATAAAAAATATGCTATAAATAATTACAAATACATGTATTGCATAATGCAGTCAATGTGAAACTGACTGGGATATGCGTACAAAACTTTCTTTTTTCATCTCATCCATCAATATTACCCCTCACCCTCCACTTGCAGGGAGTAGGATAAATCATAAATTGTACAATCATATTTAACATATTTGGGTACAAAATGAGAATCATCATACCTGATATAAACAAACGAGACTTCCAAACCAGGAAGCCTGAGCTACATAATGGGCATACAGCTTCTCTTTGTCGGTCAATGCCTCAAATGCTTTCCTACATTCCAGAAGGCAGATGCCTGTGTCGTTGGGCAGAGTAAATTTCGACCGATCATCCATGTTTTGACAATGATGTCTGCGGACAGTGAAACAGTTGATACTGCAAACCGAAGAAATTATTATATCATTTTACGGAATTAAAATCACATGGGGGTTTAATAAAAAGTTTGGGAAATATAGAATCAAAAAGGCCTTAAAATAGAAAACAAGGTTCGTTGTGTCAATTCTTCAACGGTTGAACCACAAGTGTAAAGTCTCTGATCAATAATGACAGAAGTAGGGCAGTAACCCAGGTGAAGGAATATTTTTTCCAAGTGGTTTATTTTATACTTGACACATTTAACTTCAATCCTGTTCTTTAACTAAAGATGAATGTGCAGTATTTCACACTTGAATATAGATGAACGTGTATGAAAATGTGGTCGAATTATCGCCCAAAAAAGGGCTTTTTAAGGCAAAACATTTGATTTCTATCAATTGCATTATACATAGTCGTACGCTAGAATCTCATTTAATGCACGTTTGAAGCGTTGTAAACAAACTTACCTGGCAGACCTTGCTGGGTTTCTGTATGTCAAAACTCGGATCGATTGTGAAGCCACACTCAAAAGCCGGCAAACAGCTGGCGCCATCTAGTGCAAATCAACTTTCTTTCGTTTTCAATATTTCCCAAAGGTAATATCAGTTATATCATGAGGTAATTATATAGCCATTGCATCATAGATTAAAGTTAAAGGAAAGTATGTCAGTTTGAGTACCTTGCGGGGCACCTTGACTTACTTATAGGGGAGATTCCCTCAGTTTCTTGGGGAATCCCCTCGCCCGTAAAATAATGACGTCATCAAAACACAATTCACACAACCAAACATGGCGAATGATCAGCGAAAAGGGAAAGGGACTTCCCGAGAAAAGCAGACAAAGTCTGCTACTTGTAAAGAGAAACAAAAGGCAAGTACCTTACATGAGCATTCTTTGGCTATTTAAGTTTAACAAAAGCACGATTCCAATGAAATCAAAGGTGGAACCACTGCAAAATTGGCATGTATTTCTCGCAAGGGTTTGGAAGATGCTCCGTTGTGTATTAGCCTTAGGCCGAATAATTATGAGGTTAATCTCGAAACAGGGGGGCTAGATTTAAGAAGTATGACTTTTGAAGGACAATTTCCTTAACATCTTTTTGTTTGTCGCATTAGAGAAAGTACTCTAGCAAAGATTGGACACATTATTCGTTGCACCTCCTCTACAATTTGCCAATGTTCGCTAATGCATTTGTTCAAGTCTTGCATTTGTATTCGTGTACTTCACTTGTCCATCACATGTGCGATGTGTGTTTCTCTTAAAATACAAGAGCGACAAAGTTGATGATGTCTTGCCTTGGAATTGTCTGACGCGACCGGATAATCATTTGCCGACAACAATAGCTTATCAGATTAAGCTCATGTGATTTGTAATTATTGTATATGTTGGTTGTTTATTCACAGGGAAATAATCATGAAGGTAAACTTAAGCTATAAATTGTGCGACATGTACATGCAACATGAGTATTAGCTTTTGTAATTAGACTAATAGTGTGCTGTAAACATATATTGTAGTGTATACCATTCAGAAAGACAGTTCAGTTTAGATTAAGGTCCTAAAATTAATATCCTTTTTTTTCTTATAGACTGAAAAACAAACTCTGAAAAAAGACGTAAAAAAGAAGAATGATTCCGCCAAAAAGTCCGAAACACCAAAAGGAAAGAGCTCTGGGAAAAAAAGCGATTCTCCTAGAAAAAGTGACAGTAAGGAAACTGTTAAAAAGGTTGATTCCAGCAAAAAACAAACTGCTAAGAAAACAGATACCATGAGCAAAGTTGAGAATGTGAGAAAAAACGATGTTGTCCAAAAGAAAGTTGAAACAACAAAGAAAACAGAAACCTCGAAAAAATCACAATCTACGGTGAAATCTCTGGATCACCCTAAAAAAATTATTGCTAAGAAGAAGGCAGACTCATGCAAGAAACCACCAGATTCTGCAAAAAAGACTGATACCAAGAAGAAGGCAGAGTCGATAGGGAAACAAATTGAGAAGAAACCCGAGGCAAAGATCGTTAATAGTACACAACATGTAACTCCTGGACCATCTAATAAAAAGGGAGAAAACCAAAATAAAAAGTCCGAAGTAAAAAAGCAAGAGAACAAACCATCGAAAACTGCTGCTAAAGTGGTGTCAACATTATTAAAATCTAAGATGAAAAAGTCAGTAGGTAAACCAAAGTCAAAGGCTAAAGTGACTCCAGCCATTTATAAAACAAGGCACAACATCGGTAGACGAACTGCTGCAGAAAGAGTCGGATCTTACTCCGAGGCTGAGGTGGCCATTGTGTTTCCTGAAGGATACTGGGATCCAGTTAAGGTTGAACCGTCCTCGAGTGGAACAGATAGTCCAGAGAAATCACCAAAAAAGCGTCCACCAGATAGTGAAAAGAAGGGCACAATGTCAAAATCCCCATGTGCTTCGAAGAAGGCCAAACTTCTGTCAGATAGTGACTCGAAAGTAAAGAATTCAACAAAAATGGAAATTGATTCTGATTGCGAGGATAGTGACGAAAGTGAATCAGATGATGATGTTTCATATAAAGCTCCAACAATCAAAAAAGAGAAATCAAAGGGCCCCGGTGGCGTTAAAGCTAAGAAACTCGGTGGAAAGTATGCTGATCTCTGGCCACGTGCTCCGCGTATTAAGAGGACAGCTTGTCTTAATGCTGGCGCCATCATGAGTGTGATGTACGAGAAAGAGGAACCGATGCCTAAAAAGACCAAGGTTGATATAAGTGAAAGTCCAAACACATCTAATGAGACGTCTCCGCAGAACAATAAGGATTCAGACGACACATCAAAGGATAGTGAAAGTTCCAGTGATTCAGACTGCAGAGCTGCCCGTATTAAAGTGGAGAAGGATCAAAAGAGAAAAGTCAATTTAAGAGTAAAATTGACAGCGAAAAAATTGACCTCAAAACTTAAGGACATCAAGAAAAACATAGTGAAAAAGAAAACAGTTAAGAAAAAGATGGAAGTGAAGAAGGACACCAAAACTGCCCCCGTGTTCACTCCACCAAGACGTATGGCGAGTCTTAATGCGCAGGTAATTTAAGTTCGTGTACACGTGACAACATTTAAACGTCAATTATTTTTAATAACCTTGTAATTTAATAAACTTTTTTAGCGCCTCTCCTATTAGATGTGCATAGTATTTTCGATATAAAAATACCAGTAAACAGACAACAGAAAAATTCGTATCGTCGTTTTCATTATTGCAAGCCAGAATTTGTTATGATTTACAGGCAATTTGGGCAGCTGCTAAAGATGACCGGCTACCCAAACCACTCAAAGGAAAACAGCCGAAAGAAATCACACCAAAGACTAAATCAAAACGTGACGAATCTCCTAAGAAAGAGAAACCAGAGCCAATACTGACATCGCCTGCCGAGACCCAAAACCAAGCTGCCACAACGAAAGCGTCTTCATTTTCACCAAAAGCTGTTGACAAGCCCGTATCTACCACGACCTCAAAGAAGCCTGATGACGTGAAGATTTCAACCGTTCCAGCGATCACTGCCACCACCACCTCTAAGCCAACCTCTGTTCAGCCTGGAATGACGTCACCACACGTTCAGTATTTATCTA
Source organism: Armandia brevis (assembly GCA_035585475.1). Lineage (NCBI taxonomy): Eukaryota > Metazoa > Annelida > Polychaeta > Opheliidae > Armandia > Armandia brevis. The sequence goes on along the minus strand of JAXGGS010245515.1, from coordinate 17,046 downwards.
ACATGCCACCAGGTGGCAGCAGTGTCGCCAAACCTCCCGTCACTGGTGGAGAGAGAACTCCTGCGCCCTCCCCTATGCACGAGCGAGGCATGTATCGCACGCCGCTCCCTACGCCATCCCCAGATGTTCAAATATTAGAGATTAAACCGCCAATGGCCACGCCCATGCCTCCCGGGTTTTCAAACATTCCACCCAATTCTAGGCAGTCACAGTTTATGCAGTCACAGGCGGGTAACATGTATCCATCCTCTTACACCCCACATCACGAACGCTTCCCAAATCCCTCCTATCCAACAGCACCGGGCCAGTACCCTATGACTTCCAGGCCACAGAGGCCCTACCAGCCACAACATTACCCCCATCTGGCTCACCCCCACTCTCAGAGCCAGCAGTCTTCTGGTTATCCCCAACAACCGGGCCAACCCATATATAGCCAGCCATCAATACATAACCAATCTCTCTCTCAGACCATGTACTCCCAATCACAGGGTATGTTTCACAAAGCTGGCCCCGAATCTCAGCAACTCTCACCGAGATACATGCCGCATCGTATGCCTAGTCAAGTCATCAGCTCTCAGCCAGGCCCTCACCCCCAACACGGTTCTTCAATCCACGGCCAGTCCGGGCCCATGCTGCAGCAAATGCCCCCTTTTCACCCCAGATACCCATCATACCAGCAGTACCCGATGCCGGGCCAGTCTAGAACTCCACTGCCTCAACCAAGTACCCAGCATCCCTATCCTGGCCCACCTAACGTGAGCAGTTCACAGAATATCCCAGGGTCTCGTACCCCCAACAACCCTCCTCAGATTCAACCAGTACCATCTTTCCCACCCAATAGTCAGTCAACAACTTCTGCAACCAAGCCTAAACTAGAGCCGCATGGAACTGTTTCTCCAACTCCGAGATACGCAATGCGCCAAGATAAACCCCCCATGGGATATCCACATCCATCTCCAGTCATGAGCACTGGAGCCAGCGCAGCACAGAACAGCCAGCAGGCACAGCATCTTCAGTCGCAGCAAAGCCAGCAGCAGCAGCCCATCCAGTCGCAGCAACAACAACCTCAGCAGCAGCAGCCTGGTCCCAGTCACCAGCAAAGGGGAGGAGAAAGCTCTGGGGGGAGCCACGATCAGAACCACAGCTCCTCTCCCCTAGGGAACACGTGCAGCTACCCTTACCCACATGGTACCACTAATGTCCCACCAGCCAATCACTGTCAACCTTATATGGTGGGTAGTGTTACCATGGACGCAAACAGCGGATACCCGGTCATGCCATTCCGGCATTATGGAAGAGCTTTTACTGTGCCTAGTTTTGAGGAAGCTCAGCAAATACGATTTGGTAAGCCTGTTTCAATCTTAATATTTGTACAAGTAAACAATTTGCTTTCGATTACCGAGGTCTTGGCAGTAGAATACATTATTGCAATGATATATTGTAATACGTTGCTATCCTTACATTGTAGGTTACTACCAGCCAGCAGGGCCTTTGATTCAGACTGTTCCACACGATCCATGTTGTGTCCCACATCCCCTCGGCATGCCCGTGCCACACCCTCAGGTTAAGGTGCTCGTTCACAACGCGCCTCCTGGGTATGCGGCGGACCAGCAATACCAGAACATGCTACAGGCCAAGCAGTCCTCTGCCGCCCCCGAGAGTAACGTCCCATCTGCCCAGGAGCGTAGCCAGCCTCCGCAGCATCTACAGCGCGTGGAAACTCACGAGGCTAGTACATCTCCCGCTAAACACCCAAAAGATGAAAAGAAGGACAAGCCTGAGAAACAGAAGAAATCCCAAGAGAGGGACCGATCTCGGGAGAATAGTGATGAGGGAGAAAAGTTAGACATAATAACGATTGGTGAGATGGACAGCGCCAGCATGAAAGCTCTCAGCAACAGGCAGAAGAAATCCAAGAAACCCGAAGACAAAGCACTGGAAGATAAGAGAAACATCAAGGTACTTCAAATTATACTAAAATATATATTCTATGTTTTGTTAAGGTTTGTTCGTTTGCTTTTTATGCATATCGTAGTTTCCGGTAGATGTTCCGTGGCTTATCTGGTTATTTAGTGTTATGTTGCCCAGTGCGGCTAATCTTGTGAAACATCTCATCTGAATATTTAATATTTTGCCGAAGTAATACCCATTTTCCGTTTATTTTACTATTGTTACACGCTAATTGAGAGATACAGTTGTACAAAATAATTCTTTTATCAATGATTCTACTGGATAAGTAATATATGTTTAATCGAGTGTTTTATCACTATTAAAGATATGTCTCTTTACATATTTGTACCGTATTTATACAAATACATGCACCGGTACATTTAGTATACATGTATATGTGTATGGGAATATTTAAGGTATTTGAGGCAGTACGTTTTGTATTGTGCCATAGTTATATACAACACGACGTTATGATTATATTTCAGACTGAAGCTAAGTCGTCAGTGCCGGATTCATTGAAGGAAAAACAGCCTGAGAGCAGCGTGTCCAAGTCTGAATATGATAGTAAACAAAAATCTTCTCAGAAGAGTATTGCTGAGGTTATCAAAGCTGAGTCGAGCAAGAAAGCGCCTCCATCAAAGGTAGCCCAAACCAAAAAAGAATCCGATCTCTCCAAAGCCGACAAGGCAAAGAAAAGGAAAGGAAATGGGATCGATTCTACGGATAAAGGGGTAAGTGTAGATGGCGAATCTGTCCCCACTAAGAGGACTAAACCAACACCGCAACCTACTCAAGTTGCCATGAAGAAAAAGACCGAGGAAACATCCAAAGTAAAGCCCAGCCCAGCAGCCAAGGAAAGCAGGTCATCAGATGTTGAGAAACTTGTAGAAGCAGACCTAGGTAAAGGAGCTGAGGCCCCTGCTAAATCAGCGCAACAGAAACCCACTCCGCAGCCAGTCACCAAGAAACACAGCGTTCCTAGTGAGAGTAAAACCTCCAGTGTGCAGTCGTCTAAAAAGGCCGCTGCAAAAGTAGTGAAGAACATCCCCGGCAAGACAGTGGACAATAAACAAACTGTCACGGCTGATATGTCAGTATCCTCCGAGGGGAAAATCTTGTCTAAGCCGATGCTTGGAAGAAATGCTGATAGACCGAGCTCTAAGCCCGTTCAAAAGGACACCACCCAGTCAATCTCTAAGCCAACTGACACGAAGGCAAAGGCTAGGAAAGCATCTCCACCTGTCACGACGGCTAAGAAAACAGCAACTGCAGCTGCCAAAACTACACCCAAAGAAGGCCCTGGTCCTCGGCCTGCTAATGTAACTGATGCAGTAACTATGATAGTCACTGGTCAGAAGGACTCTTCGCACTATAAAGGTGTACCAGTCACCGATAAGTGTCAAGCGCTGGATTTGTCCTCGCCGGTCAAAAACTTACAAAAGCCGAAGTTTCCAGTCCCTGGTGATAACGAACCTTTAAACTTGGTCATTCACACAAAAAGTCCAGAATCGCCGAGGACGACCATATCTACAGCAAGTTCAAAATCTGCGGCTAGATCTTCATCTGCTGACACTGTAAAATCAGCCAATAAGCCACAAGGCGCTGCTGCCAAGTCTAGAAAGGCTGGGCCCAGTTCGTCTGTCAACACTAAAGGAGATTCGCGGTCCCAAGCTGCGGGTGGAAGTAAAGATGCTATCGCTAAACTTCGAGAGATTCGTCCGTCGTTCAGTCCATCGACTACAAATGTAAAAATTCGACCAAAGCCAACCGCTACTTCAGTCACCACACCCAGCCCCGCGATGGTCAGCATGCAAATCATGGCTACTCCCAGGTTACAAATACCAGGTCAGACAGGGCCGCTTCCGGTATCGAACCAGACCATCACCATCAGAAGACCTAGTGGAGAATCTAGTGTACAGAGAACAATGGGAATGTCACAGGCTTCAGTCACTCAAATGGCAGCTACTCACAGCCTACAGTCTCCCATCAGGACCCCCATCACCGCCCCGACCCTGTTAGGTATAGTGCGTCCGGCGCAGCCTGGGCAACTAGGACTGGTCCAGATGCAGACATATCCGACAGGATTAATTACCACGGCGGGTGTTATATCACATGCTAGCATCACTGGTCCACAGAAGGTAGCCATCGCTAAACCAGGCAATATCAGCAAACACAAACCGCTTCAGCCTAAACCCCCTGCTATTGCCAGCACACAAGGTAAACCTACTACTGTGTCAGCAGTAGTATCATCTGTGCCAGCTTCTGTTTCAATGGCAAAACCAGTAACCAGTGAGCTCTCTACAAAACCAAGAAGCGCCAGCACTGCTTCAAAACCGGTAACCAGTACTCCTGCTTCTAAAAAAACCTCAACCAGTACTCCTGCTTTTAAAAAGCTGGCAACCATCGCTCCGTCTACAAAAGTGACAACAAGTACTCCTGCTTCTAATAAACTGGCAGCCATCGCTCCTTCTACAAAAACGACAACCAGTACTGCTGCTACAGTACTGGTGACTGCTGCTACGGAATCGACAAACAGTACTTCTGCTGTAAAGCCAGTAATTAACATCCCGGCTGTTCCGAAACTAATGGCCAGTACACCCGTTGATACTAAACCTGAAACCAGTATTTTTGCTCCAGTACTTGTAGCTAGCATTCCTGCTGTCAAACATGTTACCAACACACCTGTTCTAAAACCGGTAACCAGCTCTCCT
>JAXGGS010245515.1:0-12285 GCA_035585475.1 Armandia brevis | reverse complement strand
GCTGTCAAACCAGTAACCAGCACATCTACTGTCAAAGCAGTAACCAGCTCTCCTGCTGTCAAACCAGTAACCAGCACATCTACTGTCAAAGCAGTAACCAGCTCTCCTGCTGTCAAACCAGTAACCAGCACTCCTGCTGTCAAACCAGTAACCAACACTTCTGAAGTTCAACCGGTAACCAGCACTCCTGCTGTCAAACCAGTAACCAACACTTATGTTGTAAAACCGGTAACCAGCCCTTCTGATGTAAAACCAGTAACCAGCACTCCTGCTGTCGAACCAGTAGCCAGCGCTTCTGAAGTACAACTGGTAACCAGGTCTCCTGCTGTCAAACCGGTAACCAGCACTTCTGATGTAAAACTAGTAACCAGCACTCCTGTTGTCAAACCAGTAACCAGCTCTCCTGTTGTCAAACCAGTAACCAGCACATCTACTGTCAAAGCAGTAACCAGCACTCCTGCTGTCAAACCAATAACCAACCCTCCTGCTGTCAAACCAGTAACCAGCACTCCTGCTGTCAAACCAGTAACCAACACTTTTGAAGTTCAACCGATAACCAGCACTCCTGCTGTCAAACCAGTAACCAACACTTCTGTTGTAAAACCGGTAACCAACACACCTACTGTCAAACCAGTAACCAGCACTCCTACTGTCAAACCAGTAACCAGCACTCCTGCTGTCGAACCAGTAACCAGCACCCCTGCTGTCGAACCAGTAACCAGCACCCCTGCTGTCAAACCAGTAACTAGCACTTCTGTAGTTAAGCCTGAAACAAACACTCCTGCTATTAAACCTGTAACAAACACTCCTGCTGTTAAATCAGTAACCGACACTTATGCTGTTGAACCGGTGACCCACACTTCTGCTGTCAAACCTGTTCCCAGCACTCCTGCTGAACTACCGATAACCAGCAATTGTGACACAGAAAACTCTACAAATAGTATGGGTAAATCAAGTATCAGCGAAGAACCGTGTGCATCCAAGCCTACACTTCCTAAACCCAGCAAACCAACACCCAGTCACTCTGTGACGAGGACAAAGGCTACCATTGGTGTGGCAAAGTGTGCTAAACCTGCAACGACAACATCTGAGTCAGCAATCCTCGCTACCAGCTCCAATATTGTTCAACAAAATGTGTCAGCTGCACAGATATCATCATCTATCGTATTCAAAAAGGAAGAGCCAAATCCAGAGAGGAACAGCAAGACTTTCCAACACGATAACGATTTGAAAGACACTCAATCTTCTTCCGCTGACACTGGATCCATAAAACCAGCATCTGGAAGCACCTCACCAGCCACATCTAGTAGCTTAGTTGTCATGGCACAGGCTCTTTCAAAGTCTGTGTCCAAATGTATCCAGTTTTCAAGTAAAGATACTGCCGAATCTATGGAGCAAGCTGAAGAATCCAGCTTACCCAAAACCCTGCACCTAAGTGTTCAGAGTGATGCACCAAGCAAGTGTGAGGCGGAGAGTAAACGGCCAGAGGCTAAATCAGAAGAACCCGAAAATTCAAAAACGGAACTGGCCAAATATCCAAAAACATCTAACCAAGTAGAACTTTCAGTTACCAAGAAGACAGAACCCATTATGAAACTGCCCAGCCTTCAAGAATTAGCTGATGCCGTAAAGAGCTGCACGTCGTTCAACATAATTGATTCCAAAATTGTAGCAGAGAAGCCCTGTGTGTCCAACGAGCAATTGCTTGAACCAGTTTTAAAGGGGAAATCTGAGGTACCTGTACATAGCTTGGATCTGCAGACTGCTGGTGTGCCACCTGAAACAGTTCCTATAGAGAGGAGTGTACATAATCCAGAATCAACCGTCAAAGAAATCCATAAAGGGCAAACAACCGCGGAAAGAGAAGACAACAATAAAATGTGCATACCAATAGAAGTTGTCAAGAAAGAACCAGAAATAGTTGTAACTAAGACATCTCTATCTAAAAGTGCAACCGCTGGCACTCAGGCCGAGCAGTACAAACCGGACAAAATTGTTCCTTCTGTAAATGTAATCAAAGTGGAAACCGAAAGTGCTGATGGTAAACAGTCCAGCATGGATACCAGACGTGTCTCCTCTCCCGGTAGACTTAGTGCAGCCAGCAGTCGCAGCAGCAGCCCGAGAGGTAAACTATCCCCGGACAAAGCCTTAATGGCTTCCCTCACCCTTTCCAACGAGGACGCTAAAGCCTTAGATTCGCTGATATTACGGGAGCCCGTTGTGGTGCTTGAAGAAATTGACCTGCAGATCAATCCAACTAGCGGTGAGCCGGAGCCGAGCACGAGCACCGGCAATAGGACTCTCTCTCCTCGTCACATCTCTTCTATCAGCCCAAAGGCCCATGTGTTCGGCGCCAAATCTGCCACGGTGATGCGAGGACGACAGCTCTCTCCTCCGAGTAAACTTAGACGAGAGGAGAGGTCGCCCACATCTAAGGCGCTTTCCGAGTCTATGAGGAAGAACATAGTACCCAATCCTAGAAGCAGGGTTGGAGTGACACAAGCCTGGCAATGGGAGGGAGAACCAGGGTGGAAATTAGTTTACCCTCAGGTAAGTCTTCACACCACTTTATTGTATGTAATACATTTAGTTGTAATTATTAGTACCAATATTCATTTAAATTTGTATAATTGAGGGTTGATTTGTCACAGGTTGAGCAGCCCCCAGTGTTACAGGAGTGTTACCCAGCCGTACGACATTTTGATGGTGACGTGATCAGAGTTAGGGACTGTGTTCTTGTCAGGTCAGGGCCCAGAAAACGTGATATACCTTATGTAGCCAAAATCTCAGCTTTATGGAAAAGTAGTGAAACAGGTAATTAGGTCCCGATTGTGCCAATTTTGGAATTGTAAGACAGATGTGTTTGTCGTATTTATCTTTTTAAGTCGTACAATTTGGGCGTTTCTCTTTCGTCAGGTGAGATGATGATGAACGTATTTTGGTACTATCGACCCGAACACACAGAGACAGATCGTATTTTGACACCAACCATTCCAGTAGAGGTGTTTGCATCGAAACACCGTGACGTCATTCCAGTCGCGTGTATCGAGGACAGGTGCTATGTGTTGACGTTCAACGAATACTGCAGGTAGATATTCGACTCATGGGTGTCTTACCGGTAGTTTATGTTTTGTTAGTTTCCAATACTCCAATCTGCGCACAAACCAAATGTATGCAAATTGGAAGCATTACATATTCGCAAGCTGCATTTGCATTGGGGGTAAAAGCGTTTTACTGGCACGATGGTATGATCCAAAAGAAACCAATGTATTATTCCAGGTACAAATCTGAAATCATGAGGCACAAACAAGGATGTTCTCCTAAAGCAAACCTGGTACCCCCAGCAGAAGAAGGAACTGGACAGAAGGAAAGGATGCCTGCTGTTGATGCTAACCCCGAGACAGTATTCCTATGTCGTAAAGTTTATGACGTTAAACTTAAGCGCGTGCTAAAAAACCCTCAGATCCACACCAACCAGCAGCCTTAATGTGTTAACCCATAATCGTTAAGGTCAGCAAAACCTCAAGAAGGGTATATATATGTATATCTATATGATTAATATATGTATATGTATGTATTTATGTTATGCTATCCAAGGTACAGTACGTGTGGATAGTTCACTAAACATGGACATTGTATCTACAACTGTTTATATGTTTATCGTTTGTGCATTGATGTACGGGTCTATAATCAATAGCTTTTAAATGTATGACTTCCACACACATGAGCTATTAGTTGTAAATTAAGATTTTGATTGACTATGGTTCCTTGACGTATATAACATGAACCACTAAAACCCTGAAAATATGTATACATTTTGTATGTCTAAAATGTGCTGTGTCCCAAGTACATATACAGGTTGACAGCATGTACACAATCTAACTGGTTGCTTTTTACGTGTCATTTAGACAAGTGTGTGATAATGTATAATGCATGACGGATTATAGATAAGTATCGTGCTAATTGAAAGCTTCCACATTAATGACTAGAAACCGTTTTTATTTTTGCAAGTCAGTGTTCATTAGAAGTTCAGTTGCACAGGACATCCAGGTACCTGTATCACTGAAAACTTAAGCTTCATATACTTAATGGACGGCACTCGGTTGTGTATGATATTTTAATACAAAAATTGCTCGGATTTACATCCAGTTGTCACAAGTGTGTAATTGTGGTATTCACTTCTTGTGCGCCTGCGTTATGGTTATGTTAAGTTGTATTAACATACGTTTGTGTATTATTTAAGATTGTTTGAACATAGGCAAAAGTTTATTAAAGATCATATATTTTTTCTCAGTAATGATCTTAACTGACTGCTATACTTCAGATGGAATACTCGACACTATACTGCAAACAATTTTGTATCTTTTTTTTATTGGTTAAGAATGCAAGCTTTGGTTTATTTCCCACTGAAAGTGTACACTTCATACACCACCCTAACTTCATCGTACTTTGCTGTGTACAAATCTACATGTAGTTTTACAGTCGCTTAGAAGCGACATTAATTGTCATGTATAGTGCTGACTTTTACTATCGGTATCCTAACCAAGTTTTATGTATTAGTATTAACCATCATGTAGTAACTAGCTTGTGTTTGTATAGAAACTGTAAGTTGGCTGTATGAACCATATAAGTATTTATCTATGATGCACTGCTTGAGATAGTTTCCATTGCAAAATATCAACTAGATATTGAATAACTGGTATTTCTATGTCGTATTTCGAACATGTTGTTATTTCCCAACCTCTTCCTGCATTTGTGATAAAACACTTTGTATAGCTTCGTAAACACCTTACACTGTATATCTTGTTAATCAACCAAGCACCAATTCATGTCCTAGAGCTTTCAAGTGTAATACAAATATCATTAAACCGCACATCAAATTTTATTAGTTTTCAAAACTGTTTAACAACATAGGCATATACATAGGTATGTAATGAGGCAGCATCACAATGATTTTAGTTGATTTAGTTTGTTTAACATTTGTTTTATTTTATAATCAGGTTAGTTTTGTTTTATGACTATTGCTGATGTTAAGGTCTAGCGACTTTCAGAGAGCGCCCAATTATCGCAATTGAGTTTATCGTAATCGTATATAAAAACCAAACTGCACAAACCATTGTGTGAATTGAGGTTATATTTTTTGCTTTTTATGAATATCAACAAGCAGATTTAGTTCAATTTTTAAATTCAGGATACTTCACTGCTTCTTATGGACCAGTAATTTTGTAGTCCGCTTCAGCAAGTTGGGTTCATGGGTTTTGTTGCCGACTTAGAAACTTACTCCAGTAATTACAGTATACATTATGATCTTGTTAGATATTGTCGATGCTGATGGCAATAAACAGAGTAGTTACATGTACTCCATTGTGTCTGTGTCTATTTATTGTGACTTATTCAAACATGGTCATCGTAATAGTATAAATATTCATACACTGTACGATATAAGATTTACATTGATATTGACCGATGGTGGTTTTAGTGTTTGAGAATAGGACCCGCTGTATAAGACTAATTATTAAAACTATTGGCTCCACTATAACAGTCGATATACAACCTACCGCGTAATGTACATTTACATATGGCCTTTATATATACAATGTACATGTATATGCACTGCAGTCCCAAAATGTATGCGTTTACCATAAAATAGAACTAGTACCAAATATACACAAATTATAACAACACTAGAATATATACAATAGTAAATGCATAAATACTCGTTAGCTCAACGCTAATCTCTCTACAAGCCTATTGGGTACCGTGTGTACAAAATGTATATCCTATTAAAATCAAAAATACAACTTGAAAACATCCAAGCGCGAATAAATTTGAATATTAGATTCGGGTATTGGTCAAATATTAGATTAGCGTACACGTCAATAAAATGAACATGTACGTGTGATCCAAGAACGCAACTATTAATTAACTTCAATAAAACAAATAATGTGAGGGGCACTTCAGCCTAAATTCTCGCTTACAGCTTTAACATTAGGAATTTACAGAGCTAGCATTCCTGTTCATTAATAAATACCGCATAAATGAAAATTATAAACAATTGGTTAAAATGCATTATAATCGCAATCCTTATCACAGCATTCGAACACTATTGTAATATATTAGTTTTATATAGTTTCAATATTATTACCGAGAAATTGTTCCAGGAGACGAAGCAATGAACTGCGTAACCACAGTTAAGATGTGTACAGCTTGCATTTCAATATACATATAAATTAAATGAAAACGCAGAACAATCACTCAAGTTCACAAATGAATGTGGCAAGTCTGCATCAGTTTTTACGGTGGTTAGTGATCATAAACAGGCTGAGAGTTCTCACAAATGTTGCCACTCAATATTCATAAGGCTTGAGTTGGATTCTAAGAGATGAGCTATTTCCTCGGGAATGCCATGGGAAAGCCACAACTTCTGTAGTTTTCTGTATCTCTCAGGGCATAGGCGCAGGGGGTTTCCTCTCCTGAAATTTGGTAATGGATTTTGACGTACGGAAATACAACGCAAATTATTGGACCATGCGTAATTGGTAATGTGGTAAAAGGGGATTACCTCAATCCCTGATCAGTTTCTCCATAATCATCTAGATAGGGAGGAGCGAAAAAACAACCCTTGGACCTGCCACTGAGTAGCAACACCTGGCATTCGCGAACTCTACAAGAACAATAACGTATAATCTCCTGACAAAGACACTAATTGGAAAGTTTACTAATATCTCATAATAGTTATAGGGAGTTGCTTACCTGAGGAATATACCCACTCCAGCACCACACGTGTGGGCGTGAGCTGTGGCTGCTCCTACAGTCACGTTATCTAGGTCAGTCTGACAGCAGTAGCCCTGGGAACAGAGCATCTTACCACACACTAAACACATGGTAGGTGCTCTACTGTCGTCTCCATCCGACTTGGGACACCTGGGAATGATAATGCAACCATTTGGTTCATAAATTGGGGCAGACAATAATCATTGAGTTTATTTTTTTTTAATTTTATAGATGATAATCACTGTGATATAATACTCACGTAAATATTGATACTTTATTGATGAGTTCGCTATAGTCGTCTGGTAAGTTTATTAGTTGGTTGACTGATAAAGGATACTGCAGTAGAGTATCTGAACTAGCAGACGACAGCTTCTTTGCGACAACGGGGTCCTGACACCAACTGAAAGGACGCATTAGAGAGATACTTAATTATATTAATAATTAATGATATTAAATTAGTTCGAGTACCAAGTAAAGGTGCATAATTGTATGGCAATAAATGTGATCTATTGTACCTTTTGATCAAATTGTTCAGAATTATCCCCTCTTCAAACAATAAGGCAAGGCTCTTTGGCAGACCGAGGTACTGACACAAGAGGTCAAATTCATCACCCGTTCGTTCTGATAAGTAGATAAGATAATAAACATTCATGTATATTTAGTTCTGTTTTAATTCTTGAATTTAGGCTAATTTCAAACTTATGTGTTGGGTAGGTGTTTACCAAGAAGTCTTGCTGGAGGTGCCACAGCAGTTAGATAATGGAAGAACAGAGCACCGCATCGCAAGAAAGGCATACACGCTTCCTTCACGTGGATAATCAGCTGCCACGAGGAAGGACTTGATGTGATGCACGAACTGAAAATAAGGTCAAGAATTACTTGGGATGAGAACATAAAGATCACTAGGAAGGTATAGCTGTTAACATGTAGCCCACACTTACCCAGTTAATTCTTTAAGTCGGTCGTAAACTGTAAGTAGAGCATCCGCCTCTGGATCCGATTCCATATCCATCGTTTCTGAAATATTCAACTTGCATTAGTGATCAGACCTTCAGTGTGTTTATTTGCATTTGCTAATCTGAACTATGAGCAGAACTTGTCTACCTTCTTTGGGAAAGTCTGCAGATAACATGATCTGAACCAAATGAGCTGTAAATGTCAACTTGAGGGCATGCAGGTCATTCAAACCACCAGTGGGAATTCTTGTTAACTTTGTTGATGTTGGATCATCTTCGGCGTACAAAGTGGGTAGACTCAAACACAACTCAACCATAAAGTGGAACATATCCATGTCCAATAAACTTGGAGTTTCTTGCAATCGTTTGTCGGCACTATCACAAACCAATGCTGGAAACGTAGACCATGTGATGCTCAAAAATACGGTATATGGAAAACATTTGATCAAAGATAAAAATGCACATACAGATATAAACTCTGGACAAGTAACTACATGTAAGGGCATACCAGAGAGGAGAGTGACACAATGTTTCTTGACGACGTCTTGTTGTATGACCTGACTACATACGCCGGCATAGCGTACTAGAGCGCTAAGACAATCGTTCTGACGCGAGGGTAAACTGCCAAACAGGGCTTTGCCTTCATCACGTAAACATTGCTCTGAAATAACAACAAAAACACTATGTGGCAAAATATCTGACAATAAAGATATGTGGTCTTATAAAAACCTATTGAGTTTGATTGTCGTGGGAATGGTTGACTTACCGGTGGTGAGGATGGTGTATGCGCATGTGCTCCATCCCATCACCGGTACCCGGGTGTTTTCTTCATCAGGATGTACGCCTAAACCGATCTGTAATACAAATAAATGAAATACATGCACTAATCATCAGTTCGTCCCGTGCAAATCAGTGCACAACCAAGTCATCATTTACTGCTGTAATTGAGTTTTAAGCGAAGGACTGCTTACAGCGTACACATCTGTTGAGAATTTCCTTAGCATTGTTGTGATAGTGTCAGAGAAATGAGCACTAGCGTCGTCGTATACGTAGTCAAAGAGCAACTGGAAGTTTTTGGCAACACTCTCCGCCATCATCTTTGTGATACTGGAGAGTGGACATGGCACAAACAGGAAAGACTCTTCTGAAAGAATGAGACATCTGCATTAAATGAGTCGACCACTGCGGGACGGGTTAAGTGGTTGTCGGCTATTTGTATACCGTACCTTCAGATTCTTTATCTCTCGCTTCTTGAATACTGTTTTGTACTGTCTTTTGAATTCCGTCTAACCAATCATTGAGACAGAGTTCGACTTCCTTCTTTTCTATGTCTTTGGCGAGAGTGTTGAGGTGGGGAATGATTGGTACCACAGTGTTGCTCAGGGTCTCACAGAGGGGGCACAGGAATTCTGATTTCTCAATGTCATAGCTAACGTGAGGGTGTCGAAATCTTAAAGTTCTCCTGCGTTCCTTGGCTAGAATAGCATCGAAAAACCTACAAGAGAATAACACATGAATTATATCGTGGTATATGTATAATGAAACATGAAATTAACTACACATGGGATCGAAATTCAGGCGTGTATGACAACATACCTTTGCCAACAATCGGAGTGCATGACGTGACCACATGTACTAGTGTGGGCTCCGATAACCAAATCAGCCGGCATAAATAAGGGATCATATTCTTCAGGATTGACAACCATTCTACCTCTTGACGTTGATAAAACCGTCGACCTAGCGGGTAACAATCAATATATCAATATCAAAATGAGTCCTCGTATTCTCGAGAAGCGCCATATCTACATGTATATCATCATGTATGGTTCTCTTACTTTTGAACAAAAGCAGCCAACACCATGGCTCTATCGTCGTGCGTTATGTCCTGCTCTTCCTGACATAAAATGCAAGTTTGGCGAATAGCTCCAGACTGACTAGATGCAGAACGTTTCGGTCCTATGGCGACTGAGAGACCTCGCAGGGCCGCCTGAGCGCCACTCGTGTCCATCTCCGAGTCACCGACAGGCATTTCGGTGGAGGTGTTTTCAAATAAATCAGAGTTCTCTTCGATGAAGTTTTTCTGCATCTTGGACATTTGGGCCATGATTTTTTGGCGACGCTTCGCTGCCAATTCAGCCTTTTTCTTCTTCTCCTTCTTTAATTTTTCATCAGCTGCAGTAAGAGGCATTGGTACTGTATCCATGGTCGGAGATCCGTCTTTCAGTTGTTTGATTTCAACAAAATACTGTCAGGAAAATTTGAAGAGTTTAATTGACAACGGTAGAAAACAAGAGCGAGCGGCTAATGCAGGGTTAACTTTGCGAATAGTTACCACATTACCTTTAGCACCCAGGTCAGTAGATCTTTGTGTGATGCGTGAGAAACATTGGCGTTCCCCACCAATGCTTCCAGCAGCGCATATATTTCCTCACCACCTGCCGATTCATTCATACATGAATACAAAGTTTAGAGACGCGTCAATATTTTAACAATATTCTAAAAGTCACTCATACAAATAGGAACTCAGCTACTCACATCCAGAAGCGCGTCCAACAAAGTTGAACGATGGATCTTCATTATCGAATGCTCTTTTGTCTTCGTGAAGAGCAAGTCCGATTAGGTGTAAAATCTTCTCAAACTGTGTATCGGACCAATACTTCGAGAATTTCGGAGCAGTGCGGGTCAGAGTTAAACGCATTAATCGCAACATGACGTTGCTCTGCAGAATGTTTCTGATGTTGGCGAACCCAGTGGTGAAAGGTGGAGGTACAGGAGGGGGAAGAGCCTGATCTTCATTGTTGGCTTTCTTTCTTTTCTTCTGGGCTTCTTCAGACTGTTGGACAGACAAATACGTACACGTAACACTAACATAGCAAATACCCCGGCAAGTATATGGAATTGGAAAATGGCACAGTTCTCGTTACTATCAAACCTTTGATTGTTCAGGTCTTGTGTAGTGATAGAAGAACGGATTGTATTCCTTGTAACATTCATCCTTTAGTTCATACATTCCTTTGCCGTTGGCGCTGGTTGGTTTTCTAAAGAACAAGAAACATAAGATTTCAGTACAAATCCTTAATCAAGAAATAAGCAGATACGACAGGTGTTCCCCGGAAATTAATATGTGAATATAACATACTTGAAAACAGCCACTTCATGAACCACATCCTCTATTCCAGTCTCGTGATATGGCTACAAGGTAATTATTAGAACAATGTACATCTGGAAGTGCGAACAACAACTTAAACTCTAGTAACTTCTGAAGCTATGAGATAATGACTGATTAAGAAAATTGCATACATCTTCAGGCAGTGCCTTTGCCAGTTCACTGTGAGCGAGAGGCTGAACACACAGATGATGTATAACCTCACGTCTGATAGTCTGTGTAGGGGTTACATCGCCAACTCCCGGAACATATCGCTCTCCTATAATAAACCAACAAGCTTAGACGTTACATGAATATATTACAAAACCCATGAAGTATCAAATTCACGAAACTTGCGAGGTTATTGTACCGATTAATAGGATGAGAAGATTGAGGAACTCTTCCGCGACGGTTACGGTCTGTCTCACTAGCTCCTCTTGGCTCGATTCTTTGGGCTTATCATGCTCCTCCCTACATAAGATAAAGTCTAACTTGTTAATTACTGTGATTTGTATGGATATAGAGCATTATTACAACAGCGTATGTTCGAGAGACGACTGCAGATAGCACTCTAAATTAATAATAAGTTTGAAATAGATAGAACATATTGCATACTTGGCCCAGTTGAGTAATCCAAATTTATGTAGCAGTAAAATCAGAAATTCATTGCACTCGGTCATTGCTGCAGCAGCTTGAATTATCACGATGTCTTTGTCATACATTTCTGATCTGCACTTTACGTTGTGATAGAAGTAAATCTGTAAAACAAGACAACCTCAAGTTATACAGATATGTATATATGCATATATATGAAATCCTTGGCAGAGACCATCGTATAATCGATCTAGTAAAGTTTAAGTATGTACCTGGTTGAGCAGTGAGTAGCCGTTTCTTCTCCACATTCCTGCCTGACTCTGAGCAATCATCACCAAACATCTCAGCGATGGTTCCATTAGCTCGCGTAATGTCAGCTTCTTCTACAAAGATGCACGCACAGGTAAATGGCGATGCCGACCTGTTCACTATAGAACACTCTGAACAAACTTCACATTTTCAACCTCAGTAACGTTATTGACATTTTACCGTTTTGTGTAGATCATGAAGACTGACTCCATATTTGGTGAGACGCGGATAGAGACCGGCCAGAAAACGTGTGACTGGTTGATGGATCGATACCGGTTTGGCAGCGACGTCATATTTCACACATGTTGCTTGATGTCCGGCAACTAAATTGTAAATATCATTAGAGTGTGCGTCAAATGGATTATTCGGCAGTGTCGGTGAATATGTATAATTTCTTACTTGAAGCAACATCTTTTAGTTTGAGGGATTCGTCCTGCATTGCATCAATTATGTCAATGACCATCGAAAAGGCATCCACTGAAACTCGTTCCTTTAACCGCGAAATAT